>CAJVPS010001937.1:0-13684 GCA_910591765.1 Ambispora leptoticha | reverse complement strand
AAATAAATATATTTTTTAATATTAAATAAAAAGTATTTTAGAAGTTTCAAGTCTTGAAAATAATTAAATATGTGAGTATATGCATATTTATTTAGGTTATATAAGCTAAATTGATATTAATGTGATAAACTGGTTTTAAAATAAGTATTTGAGTTAACTATTAATATATATCATTTATTATCAATAAATAATATATTATGATAATAATTGATATATTATTATATATTGATAAATAATATATTAATAATGATCAATTATTATTAATATGAATATTTATTAAAGATCATTAGAGTCATCAATTAATATCAATATTTCAGAGAGATATTTATCAATTTTTACAGATATGGTGATGATTCTCAATAAATATCTCTCCAAAAAATTTTCTGATGTAATATTATAATTCTTTTCTACTAGTTTTAATGAAATACTTGCATAGACTACTACTCATTCTCTTTCTTCATTATTTTTTTGAAATAATATTATATCAAGTTTAGAGTTAAAAGACATCAGTATAGAGATAGAATTTCTTTGTGAAATCAGAATAGATTAAGATTAGAATAGAGATAAGTTTTTTTTAAAGATTGAAATGCATTCTCTTAATCTATAGTTCAAATGAAAATGATATCATTCTTTAAAAGTTTAAATAATGATGTTGCTATTTGTGAGAATTCTTTAACAAATTTTCTATAATATCCAGCTAGTTTTAAGAATGATCTAAATTTTTTAATATTTATTAATGTAGAAAACTCTTGAATTTATTGAATAATTGAGAAGTCTAATAATATTTTATCATAAGTTATAATGTATCCTAGAAAGAATAAATTATCTTAAGTAAAATTATATTTTTCTAAATTAAGTTTTAATTCAGCTTCTCTAATTTATTGAAAGACTTTTTGTAAATATGTTAGATATTCTTTCCAAGTATTTAAATATATATTAATATCATCAATATAGATCATGACAAATTTTTAATTATAATTTTCAAGTATGCTATCCATAGCTTATTGAAAAGTTATAGATACATTACAAAATCTAAAAGATATAATTTTAAATTTGTATAAGATAAAAAATATTATCTTTTTAATACTGAATAATTTTATTTTGATTTGCTAATAATCAAATGTAAGATCTATAAAAGAAAATCATTTTGTATTTTCAAGATTATCTATCATCTCATCAATTTGTGATAAAGAATAGGTATCTTTCTTATTATTTTTTTTACTGTTATTATAATAGATGAGATCCAGAAATTATTTTAAATTTTTTAATAATATCTGCATCTAATATTTGTTGAATTTTATTATAAATAAATTCTTGATCAGAAATAGTTATTCTGTAAGTCTTTTGATGAATAGACTTTTTATTTTTAGTAACAATTGAGTATTAAATAATATTAGTGTATTCTAGTTTATTAAGATTTGATGCAAAAATATCTTTGTAGGCTTGTAATAAATTATGTAAAGCATCTTGTTATTCAATGATTAATTCTTTGTTTTAACTACTTTTTTAATTTCTTCTTTATCTAGAAAGTATGCTTTTATTTTATCTTTTCCAATTGATTCAAATTCTTGAGTTCCACAAGAAAATTCTCCTAACTCTTCTTTAGTATTTACAGATATCATTCCTTTAATTAGAGCAAGTTGTAAGAAAACTATTTGGATAATTTATTTATTAGATTGAATTTTGTAAGATTTATTTAAATTATTATGTAAAAGAACTCTAATATTTCTAGTATATCCAATATTAATAATTCCTTCTTTAACTTCTATTTCTTTCTTGACTAATAATAATTGAGATAGTAATTAATAAATCATTTCTATAAAAACTTTAATTGTCAAATAAAAATCAATCATAATTGTTTGATAAGAATGAACAAGAATTACTTCTTCTCCAGAATATTTGAGATCAAAGTCTGTATCATGTTTATGAGCTCATTCAGATATTTTTTTTCTTTATTTTCATTATTGTAAATTTTGATTATTAAATTTACTAATTATTCTTCAAGTTTTTCTTCTTTTTCTACTTTATTTTCTCCTGATATTATATAATATTCATTTAATATTTTTTTAATTGAATCATAATCACTATCTTTAGCTTTTTTTCTTTCTCTTGTTTCAAATTTTTTTTCAGTGACTCTTCAACTTGTTTAAATTGTATATAATTTTTACAAGTATCAGAATTACAAGAAATTAAACATTTATTACAGAGTTTCACATTATTGTATTTTAATTAAGCAAGCTATTTTCTTTAGGAAGAAGATAATTATTGATAGATAGTCAAAAAGATTTCTTGAGCTAATACTTCTTTAGAGTTATCATAAGTAATATACTGTATTTCTTCTTTTTCATCATATATTAGACAAGTATTGCTTTTCTAATTTTGTTGCATTGTTAATAAATATTTAATAAATTATTATTACTTCTTAATTTTCTGATAGTATTATTATTTTTTTATCAATTACCATAATTAAATACATATATGCATTGCTTAGTATAGTTATAAAAATATTTTACTTCATTATATTTTCAAATTACTTCATGAAAATATTTAGCTTTATCTTAAAGTTCATAATAATCACAAATAGATAAGTTAAGTTGTTGTTAAATAAAATAGTCAGAATAATATTATTTGTCAATTTTATTTCTATCTTGAGTTTCTGAAATGATCTCACTATTCACAAAGTATTTATAATGTGAATATTTAATTACTTTGCTTTTTAATTTCAATTTTCTTAAAGCTTTACTTCTAGTAAAGAATTTTTCTTTTATAATGGATATCTTTTCTAATTCTCAGATATATTCTATTTCCATCCATCAGTCTTTAGTTTCATTTTAAAGTAAAATTATTAAAAGATTATTTGATATATTCATCTTAATATTGATTCAGATTAGTGATTGGATTTGAATAAAGAATTTTTATTCAAATATTCACTATCAATATTTTTTCTTATTCAAATGATCTTTGTCAAATCTAAATAATATGAAGAAGATATTTATTTAAAGATTGATTATTTTTCAAATATAATCACGTTAATAATACATATGAATTATACTTGATTGGCATGATCAAATCATAAATTTTTTAGCATTGACAAATTACTTTATTCTTTTCAAAAACAAGATCAACTAATAATAAAGTTGCAATCAGGTAATTCAGAATAGTATTATACTGAAATGAATTAATACTAATTTATATTATATTAATAGCAAGAGTAAATATTTTGATACAAAGAAAATTTTTCTAACTGAAAGAGTTTTTTATGATATATAGTACATGATGGAAAGTTTTATATTTTTCAGAATCACTGCTAACTAAATTGGTCATGCTTTTATCCAAATCCATAAATCATTTAGAATCAAACCTATATGAACTTGAATATCTTCTTTTGTTAAAATATATCAGATAGCTATTCACTATTATGAGGCTATTCTTTGAAATATGCTATCAGGTGTAAGATGAGTATCAAGAAGAATCTATAATAAATTTTTGCATAACATTAATAATTGAATTGCATTATTTTAATCACAAATTTTCTTATCTCATTCAATTTAAAGAAGGAAAAATATTAAATAAATGTATATTTTATTTAACAAACATTATTTTTCAAATAAGCTATAGATTCAAAGAGATTTATTTGGCTGATATTTAATTTTCTACATCTGAAATAATCTCTCATTAGGAACTGAAGTACCAGAAATTTCAAGATACTTTCTGACTAGCTGATAAAGAATAGGATAATTATTTTTTCATATTCTCCACTAATCTAATAGATTCATTTCACACGTTACTTGATGCATATTATTATATTAGGTAATTTTATCATTTATAAATGAAATATTACTGGGAATTATCTTATATACTTTGTTACTAAGTTTTCCTTTTTGGTGACATCAATTACTGTTTTTGTCAAATTCTTGAGTACTTTTGCTTTATTAATTATTCATCATGAGAGAGTTAAAAGTTGGAATGATTTGTGATTTATTATTATAAATACTTTGAACTAAATTTCATGTTTTAATTTGTTGTGCAGAGATTAAAAATCCTAGATTTTTAACATGAGAATCTAATAAATAACTTACAAGAGATAACTTATTGTTAAATTATCAATATTATTTGAGAGACTGGTAAAGTTCTTTTTTATTTGATTTAGTATTCCTTCTGTTCTTTGTGATATGTTAAGATCAAGCCTTTTTTTTTTCTTTGAACCAATTGGTATTTTTTGATAATCATTAATTTCAATATCATTGGTTTCTTGCAATTCAAAATTAGGTAATTCATCAAAAATCATATTTATATTATTATTCAAAACTGGAATAAAAATTTCATTGATAGTCAAATCAATATTCATATCATCCAAGATATCCAAAATTTCTAATTCTTCAAAAATGGCTTTAACATGTGAGTAAACTAAATTAAGAGTTAGATATTTAGTACCACTTAATGTTGTTGTTAACTCTTAAAAGTCTTCAAGTATTTCAAGAAGAGCTTCTATTAATTTCTATTTGTCCATTGTTAGCATAATCTTTGCAAGATATTTTCCATCTAATTATACTTGATTATCCAAATCAGATTGCATACATTCTGGCAAATATTGAATAGCATGTTTCAAATCAATTAGTTGATTTCAAGCCAAAAAAGTCAAATTCTATCAGGTAGATATATCACTAATGATAAAATTAATTTTTTCAAATTAAGATCTTTTTGTACTTGATGTAACTTTTCCATTTATTTTGGAGAATGATTAAAAAAATTCAAAAGATGCTTGACTCACAATATAAGAAGTTAAACTAAAACTAATTCTTTACCAATTGTTAATTGCAAAGTATATGCTGTGCATGAAATTCTCTTAATACCAGATATTAACCAAAGTGCTTTGACTATAGATAATGTGTTATCTGTAGTAATTGCTATTTTTTTTTCCAAATTACATTCTTTAATCAATTCTTGCAATAATAAAGCTATCTTTTCTCTAGTATGCGAGTATGATACTTATTTTAAATCAAGCAATGCTTCACATATTATCATATTATTACTAATCTATATGCAAGTAATTCTAATGTAATCATATCCACTTTAAGATATCCAAAAATCAGTTATAAGACTTACAAAAATAGAATCTGCTTGAAGTAAATTTTTGAGTTGATCATAGCTTCAATTATATTCTTTTGTAATCAAGAGTTTTATCATTTTATCACATGGAATTTCGAAATTGGCATCTAATAATTGTAATAATTTTCAAAAATCTGGACTTTATAATATATAAAATGATTAATTATCTTCAATAATAAATTCAGCAAGTTTTTACTGAATTTATTCATATTTAATTCTTTTTTTTTCTTTTTTCAGAGTGCTTGAAAACTTGTTTGGATATCCATTTGATTATTTTTGATCTAGAATTATTATTAAAATATGATTAAAAAATTATATTATTATTCTTAATATGATTAATACTTGCCATATTATTACTAGAATCTATAATTTCATATTTTCTAGTTAAATAATAGATCATATTTGAAGTAGTTGAACCATGTGCATAAGTTTTCAAACAGACTTTTCCATTATTATCAATAACTTTATATATTATTTCTTTTGTTTCTCTTTCTTTCTTTCTTTTTTTATGTATTCTAATTGAATTTAAGCTTCTTGATAAACTAGTAGAAATAAATGAACTTGTAAAAACAAATGAATTTGATTCTTGCTCAGTTGAAATATATTCATCATTTATTAAAGAATAATTATCAAACTTATTATCATCCTCAGGATTGGCCATCTAAGATTGATTAAAGTAGGACAAATCAGACTATTTTATTGTAATTATTTAAGTAATTATTCAAAAAATCTTTTTCAAATAAAATAAAAAATCTTCAAATAAAATTAAACAATCTTCAAAAAATACCAATATATATTCAAATATTTATTCATTTGTGAATATTCCAATAATTTTTATTCAAATCCAAGCACTAATCTAGATGACTAAATTATCAAAGTATTATAAATATTCATATTTGGAAATTGGTAATTATTGATAACACCAACATTTTGTAGCAGATCCTCTCCAATCAAAAGTTTATTGAGAACTTTGATAGTAAGTCTGTTGAAATTTTTCTTCCAATTTTGCATATTCTTTTTAGGTGAGAATGATAACTTTAACTTATACTTTTTCTTTAAAGATTTTAATATTTTTGACTTTAGGAATCAAATTTACTATAAGAAAATTTACATTATTAAATTATCTGACTGATATATAAATTTGAGTTCAAGATTTATTAAATGTTCAACAAAGAAAATTATGATTTTCTAACTAAGTCTTGATCTTCAATCTTGAACTAATCATCTGTAGTTTTGCTTGAGAATATTTCAAATAAATTTGATTGATACTTTTTCTTCTTCTCCATTCTAGTCAAAGGTTATAATATTTTTCTTGAAGTTAATTTTAGTATTAATTTTGTTTAATCAGTTTATTTCTATAACAAGACTATAGATTCAAGCTTCTGTAATATTTATTTCTACTAGAATTATAATTCTATCAATAATGATTAGAAAGTTATTAATTACTTCAAATAATTATTTAAAATATCTATTTATATCAGATATAGAGATATTAGACTTTCATTGAATCTTTATTCCAAGTTATTTAAGAAATTCATGAATGATAACTAGTGATAAGAGCTGTAATTAGCTACAACTCTGTCAAGTCACAACTAGTTGAGGAGCTATCTTTACTGATAATGTATCCAAATACTCTAGTATCCATAATTAAGTTTACAGAAGTCTTGCTAATTTTAGTTTCACATCAGGCTGAAGTTATTTTGATCTTTTGGATAAATATTACTTTTTGTTTAAGTTTCTTTTATAATTTCTTTCTCATTTCTTTTAACAATCAAATTCTTTATTCAGATGAGATCTTGATGAGTTGGACAATAGTAATATTAACTTTCTGAGAGGCCAAATCTTTGAGTATGTTATAGATTTCTGCTTTCTTTGCAAGGATTAGAAAATAAGCTCTTTCTTTCTTTCATTTCTTTTTTTTCAGATTGGTCTTGTCTTCTTTAGAAACTTCTAATAAGAGTTGAATAGCTTCATTCTCTTTTTTACTTTCTTCTTCTTTTTTCATAATTCTTGTATATTTTCTTTCTCTAGCAAGATAATTATGAGTTGCTAGTAATGAAGAACTGGATTAAATAGATAAATCACTTGAAGAATTACCAGTAGATGCTTATAAAACTGCTATATTTTGAATTTGAACCAGAAGAGAAGTAATATCTAGATTTTATGAATTATTAGATTGCTAATTATTATTTTGAATGTTCTGATTTTGCTAATTATTATTATTACTATTGTTATTCTGATTTTGATTATTTCAATTTCAAGAAGTATTTTAATTATTAGATTGCTAATTTTCAGATTAAGAGATAATTGAATATACTTTACTAAAGATGACTCCTCAACTAGTTATGGCTTGCAATAGCCAATCAGAGAGTTATGACAGAGTTACGGCAGCCAATCAGAGAATTGTGATAGAGTTATAGCTAGTTGCAGCTCCCATCACTATACTTTACTAAAATTTTCTTTTTCTTTATAATTATAACAGATAATATTGAATTTATTTCTTGACTAATTTTGTTGTTGATTATTATTATTATCATTCTGATTATTATATCTCTTGCCAGATTCTATATGATTTAACCTACTGGTCAGATCTTGCAAAATCTTAGCAAGAGAACTTCATTTGCTAGTTAATTGAGCTTGGATTTGGTAATAAGTTTGTTCTAAAGGATCTGAATCAGCTTCTTCAATATTTTTGGCAGTTTTAATAATACTTTTCATGATATTTTCAGCATTCAGATTAATCTATTTTCAAATTTCAGATTTAAGATATTTTAATAATTCCAATTTATTTTGCCATTATTACATCTTATGAGACAAATAAAATTTAAAAATAAATCAGTGAGAAAAATCATGTTCTTCATATTTTATAAATTAAGATAAGGATCTTTTTTATTCTTTGGATCTTTATGAATTGAGTTAATTCTCCAAGAGCTTGAATAAGATTTTCCATTCTATCTGACATGATTGTTTTTTCTTTGCTTAAGAATTTTAATGTTAAATTTTTTCAATTATAATTGTTAGTTCTTCTGGATCTTTCAAAATATTACTTTTATATTTTGATTCAAATAAGAATCTTTTTTATTCTTTGGATCTTTATGAATTGAGTTAATTCTCCAAGAGCTTGAATAAGATTTTTTATTCTATCTGATATGGTTATTTTTTCTTTTAATTAAGAATTTTAATGTTAAATTTTTTCAATTATAACTGTTGGTTCTTCTGGATCTTTCAAAATACTATTTTCATATTTTGATTCAGTTGGTTGATTGATTAATGAGATTTTAACATTATTTGTTTTTTCAAGAACAAGAAGAATATTATTAATCAGATAAGTTTGTTATTTAACTGTGATCTTGATATCAAAGACAAAGGTTTTGAGTAATTTAACAATCTCTTTTCAAAGTTAATTAGGTGTAAGATTTTGTTACACTATATTATCAAAGAGTTTCTGTGAGAGTTTGTTGTAAAAGATCATGTAATAATCTTAAATCCAGATAAGAAAATTTACAAATCTTCTATCTGAATCTTGATTAACAAGAAAATAATAAGAGCAATAGTTATATAATTTGATATGAAATAAGAATTTTCAAGAATTGTCTTAATTATATTTACTAAGATGTAGGTTGATTAAAAGTCTAATAAAAGAGTAATATATACTCATAACTAATTAATTATTTAAATAACTAATATTCCAAGTATAGTTAATTCTTAAAATAATAAATGAATAATAAATAAAAATGATAAAAACAAGTTAAAAGAGATCTCTAAGAGTTTGAGATTTACAGAAAGGATACCAAATATTATAAACTATATTTATAAAGATAAATTTTATCAAAAATATAATCTATAATAAATTTTAAGAGTGAAGACTAAATTATTTATAAAGGTAAAGAGGATTATAATTATTTTAAAGATTTTTAAGTACCAATATTTATGAGTATTATATTAAAATAAGTAAAAGTTGTGATCACAAAAACTAAATTAAAAGTAGATATCAAAAACTAAATAATAAATACTATAACTAAAATAAAAGATTTAGTATATTTACTAAACTCTCTAATAGTATCTTTTTAATTATTAGATAAATAAAGAGTATATACTAAAATAAAAAAATAAAGCTTTTATATATAAAAAAGTTTACAAGAATCTTCTAAATCAAATAAAATATATTTGGCTTGTTTTAAGTAAAAAATATTTACTATTTATATTTTTTAGCAAGAAAAATATATAATTAATTAGAATATAATCTATTATAATAGAAAAGATAAATAAAAATAAGATATCAAAATAAAAATTAAAGAAAAATTTACAAGATAAGTATAATTCAAGTATTTTTAAGAATAATTAAATTATTACTATTTAAGTATATTTATTTTATATTCAAGAGCAGAAATATTTATATATCTTTAAGTTTCTACAAATATTTATCTAAATTTATTTGCTATTCTAGTATATAATTACAAGTTTAGAACTAAAGAATCATAAATAAATAAATAAAATAAAGAGATAAATACATATAATAAGTTAAAAGATAATACAAATAATAAAATAAAATGAAAAGATAAGATAAATATTCTAAAAAAAGATAATAAAGAAAATAAATTAAATTTGTTGCTAAATTATTTCTAAAATATTTCTGAACTATTATTAAATCATTTATAAATTATTGTTAACTTTTAGTCTAATTATATAATTAAGATCTTGAAGTTTTGCTAAAATTTTACAGAAATATTACAAAAATATTACTGAATAATAATTAAATTCATAATTGATATATTAATTAAATTATTCAAAATCATATATTTTCTAAATATCAACTGATTGGTTAAAAATTTTAAGTTCAAAAAATTATGAAATTAAAGAAATTTATGTTACTATAGTAATATTATTTTACTAGAATATTAAGCAACATATATTTCAAATATAAAAAATAGATTAATAACATATTTATAAGAACAGGAGCAAAATCACTATTTAAAGAAGAAATTAATTCTATACAATTATTTTATATAACACACTTTAATAATATTATTATAAGATATTAATCATAATAATCATTATTTAATAGATATGATAGATTAATTAAAGAAAGATAATTTATAAATGAAATAACTAAAAAAACAGATTTACTTAATCAATAAGAAGAAATTAATAATAATAATCAAGATTAAAAATTTAAAGTAAATAATCTGTAAATAAGATTTACAGAATATAAAACTGAATATTCTGACAATAAAAAATTCTACTCAAGAAACTGATATTAGAATAATTTAGAAAGATATAATAAAGTATCAAGTTCAAGAGAAAATAATAAATATTTATTAAACTTTAAAGAAATAATGACAGATATAATTCAAGATTAAGATCTTGAAGTAAAGAAAACTATATAAAATAAAAATTAATGAAGAAAGAATACATAATCAAGAAAATAAAAGAAATAGAGATGTAATTCAAATATTTAAAGTAAATCAGAAAATAAATAAATCAGATAATGATAATAAATAATATGATTAATTATACTTAAATAAAGAAATTAATATTATAATAAGATTATTAATAACAGGAGCAATGATAATACTTTTTAATATAATTTGACTACTCCTATTATAAGTAGAAAAAAACTGAATAAAAAACCAGATCAAATAACTAATACTACTAATAATATAATAATTTTTAAAAATAAGTTAAAGAAATATATATTAGACTATATAGCTAATATAATGATATAATAAATTGAGAAAAATATTGATAAAATACTTGATCATCCAATAATAAATAAGATAGTAGTAAGAATTATAAATACTATCATTAATAAACTAAGAACTACTATATTTAGAATAAACAAGTAATTTGATTATATCAAAACTGATAAAATCTGATAAAAACTTAATTAAAACTTAATTTAAATCAAATAACAAAATATTAATTAGATTAACTAATATAAAAAATATATATAACTTAATTATTATAAAAAGATTAACTTAATACCTTCAGGCAAACTTATCAGAATAATAACTAATTTAATAATTTATATTAAAAATAATACAAGAATAAATTAAAGCTAATAAAAAAATATGATAACTTGCAAAAAAATAATATAACTTAATAAATAATTAAAGCTAATAAAAAAATATGATAACTTGCAAAAAAATAATATAACTTAATAAATAAGATAATTTATATCAGAATATTTAAATATATATTAACAGACTAATAAAATATACCTTATTAGAAGAAATTATTCTATTTATGAAATATGTCAAATAATAATTAAACTTAATAAAATAATATATCAAATAAGATTAATAATCAGATAACTTCACCCCTATCAAAAGAATCAAAAAAGCACAATTATAAAAAAAATATTCATATTCTTCAAATAATAATAATTAATGAAAAATTACATATTATAAATATACTAAATATATATTTGATGAAATTAATAATAAAAATACCAGATTAAATAATATTCAAGATACTCAATTCAAAATCATACTATTAAATGACAAATCTGATCAAGAATATCATAATAAACTAATCATCACAAGATAAATATTATTATCACTAATATCTGAATTAATAAAATAAAATTTCTATTATTAATTTGACAAATATTTTTACTAATTAACCTATCTAATAATGAATTAATTAAATTAAATAAAATAATCAAAAGAAAAATATTATGAGAATTTAATAAAATAAATAAATTTTCAGAATTATATAATAAAAAGAAAGATTTATATAAATAATAATAACTATTATAAAATAATCAAAATTAGATCATCATATTCTGAACAAATAATTAGATTCAACCCAATATAACTAATATAATAAAACTATATCTCTCAAAATAATATGATATATAACTAGATAATTTTGTGATAATTCAAAATACAAAGAATAAATATATGATAAAAAGAATTATAATTATTATATATATATGATATTTACAAATAATACAAGAAAAAAAATTCTTAAAGATAATGAATGATACTAAAAAAATACAAATATACTTAATATAATAAAAAATTATCAAATGACTCTCTGATAACATATTATAATTACTATAAATTATGTAAAATAATAGACTTATTGCTATTAAAAATCAACTTTATTATAATAAATGTGATGATAATATCATACAAAATAAATATATTTTCTTTAGAAAAATACTAAATAATGATAATGATAACAAAGAAATATGAGAATTATGAAAAATTATACAGAATTAAAAAAAATTACTTAGAATTATTATTAATAATTTTACTATTCTAAAAAGAATAATATAATAACTAGTCAAAATAATTATTGAACTAAAACTTATATTATAATTATTTTCAAATAAAAATGATTAATCATTTAAAGAAATAATACTGATAATATTAGAAACAGATTCTAACTGAATTATAGAATGAATAGCTGATAAATTAATATTATTATTATTATTATTCAAGATAATATTTATCAAATCAAAATCAGATAAATCATGATAAATAGATAAATTCTTAATATTAATAAGCTGAATATCATGACTAAATGACTTAATAATTAATTGCTAAAAATTAACTAATATTCTTAAATAAGTAATCTAATCACAAAGATCTAGAACTAACTCATCATAATTAGTATATCAAGTATAAGTAGAATCTATAGGATCACTAGTAATTAAATGATAATTCTAATTATTATGAGTATTAGAAACTATAGAATCAACTAGAAAATAGAAATAAAGTCTAATTAGTAACAAAATAATTACAAAAATATATAAAAAGAAGTCTTCTTACTCTCATAATAAAAATATGATCTGAAAAATAATAAAATAATAAAAAAATGATAATAATACCTGAATTACTAATTATAATCTTAATTTAATTATTAATTATCTTAATTATAATTATCTTATAATTTATCTCTTATCATATTATAATTTACTTTATATTTATACTTATTAAACATCATATACTTCAATACTCATAATGAAATATTATAAGTTAGAAGTTTCTATCAGAATTAATAGAATTACAAAAATCATATTACTTGATACAAAAGCTGATGTAATAATAATTAGTAGATAATTTGCAAACCAAATATAAGTAAAATTACAAATAAATAATCATTCAAGTAATAATATAGTAACATCAGAATAACTAATAAAGAGTCTTGAAAAAATTAGAAAATACAAGTCAAAATTAGATAAGAATGATATCTCTTAGAATTATATAAAGTACTAATAATAGATCAATTATATAGATCTATTATAATTAAAAAAAATAATATTGCAAAATAAGAATTTATTATTAATCTCAAGAAAGAACTAATATAAAAAGAAGTGAATAGAACATATCAAAAAATTATTAGTATATAATTATCAATAAAAAATAGATTTAATAATTATGTATTGTTATTTTTTTGATGTGAGTCTGTTATGAGGGTGAGTATTAAACCTAATATTACAAAAGCATATGATAAAAGTGATTACGTGCTTATAAATACTATTATTTATCTAAAGGTAGGTAATGATAGTATTCTTGTTGTGACTAGCTAGAATGTAGTCCAATTTCAAAATATAATTTCAAGA
>CAJVPS010001936.1:0-13689 GCA_910591765.1 Ambispora leptoticha | reverse complement strand
TTTAGTTATAGCCTTTTTTGATTAATAGTTTATACTATTTAATCAATTCAAATCTTGAATTATATTGATTACTAGTGATTTTACTCAGATAATCTTTATAATTTCTTTGATTTATTTTATTCTTTCTTTATTTTATTACCCTTTGTTAAGACAATATTCATAGATATTGATACAGATCTTAGAAATCTTTGTCATTATTGAAAGTTATAGTCTAATTCTCCTCTTTTTATCTTTAATTATTTCAGTTTCTCCTAATTCTATATTATTAGGATGAATTAAAGTGAAACTCTACTTACCAATTCATTATAACAATACTTTATATCAATTATAATCACAACAATTGCATCTGATATTATAAAAATATTCTTTGAAAATATATTTAAACTATATAATCTATTTATAATTCTAATATTAGATAAAGATACTAAATTTACAAGTCATTTTTAAAGATTAATTTTTGAATAACTTAAAACAAAACTAGCAATATCAATAGCATTTCATTCTCAAACTGATAATCAAACTGTAACCTTCTAGTTACATAGTATAATATATCTGGATAATTTATATAGAAAAGTCAGAATATAGTATTATATTAGGAAAATTTATACAGAAGATTCAAGATATAAAGTGATATTATTTGAAATAGAATTCACACAGAAAACTAAATCAAAAGCAGACAAGAAATTATATTTTTAAAACTTATTTTTTATTAGTGGTACTTCATATTTTGGTATTTAAAATTACAGAACAGATACAACATCTTTAAATAATAAATTAATATTATATAAAATTAATAATAAAATAAATAAATTAATAATAGATAATACTTATATGATAGTATCTCTGAAAGACACTTATTAATGAATAAATAAAAAAATAAATGATTATAAATAAAATATATAAATTTAGTAATATACTAGCTAAATTAGTAGAACAAGTGAAAAGAGAAATTCTACTAAGAAAACTATCTATGACTAAAATAACTTAAATATACTATGTGACTTTTCTTGGTATAATCAGGTGTTTGTGATGTAGTAAGTCATGTATAGTATAGTATATGATGCAATAATAATTTGCAAAATATAATATTATTCCAATTTTGTTATATAAATAAAAAGACTTAACAGAATATTAAAAGAAATATTAAGAATATATAACATCTATTAATAAAATAGATGGAATAAAAATCTATTTATAGCAGAATTTGCTTATAATAATAGCAAGAATATATCAATAGATCATATATTATTTGAATTAGATTATGAATAGATATCTTACATATTAATTAATATTCTGTTATTCCAGAATAATATTACAGTATCATAAGATTTTATGAAGTATTGGAATATTATAATAAAGACTATCAAAGATTTATTATTTGAAATATAAAAAAGATAAAGTAAATACATAAATCAAAATAGAAGATTTAAAGAATTTAATCTTGAAGATAAAGTTCTTTTTTCTACTTATAATATAGAATTTTCAGTTGATAAATAAAGAATAATCAAGAAACTTATATCAAAATTCATAGATCTCTTTAAAATTATTATTAAAATATTTTTTGTCATCTCCAAATTATAATTATCATACAATATAAAATTATATCTGATATTTTATATTTCATTATTAAAAAAATTTAATCCAAATAATAAATTCAACAGATATCAATTATCACTTACAATTATTATCTCAAATAATGAAAAAGAATATAAAGTTAAGAATATTCTTGACAAAAGAATTTATTATCACAAACTTCAATATCTTGTTAAATGATTTAGTTATCCTCTTTATAATATAACTTGAAAATTTCTTAATAACTTGAAAAATGTATAGAGAAGATTAATATCTTGAAAAATTATATACTTAAATATAATAAAAATATTATATTTTAAGTAAGAGATTATCTTTTTTTTAGATTTTCTTAGTTTAGATCTTTATTTTACATTATCTATATTATAAATTAGCTTTATATTATATTTTTAAGAAGATTAATTTCATACTGGATATATACATGATTATTATATATTTAATATATTAGATTTAATATATTATTATATAAATAATTATCATATATATCTATATTATTAATTTGAATTATTAATATTTTTATTTAGATATTTTTTTTAATAATTCTTTATTTTCTTATTCATTTTTATTTATTATTATTTATATTATTATTTATAATTATTTATTAGGAATAATTTAAATAGAACACCCTGTTCCAGAAATTACTCTGAAAAATCACGTGACTTCTAATCTTGTACTACATGATATGTAATCTAAGTTACATAAATTGTTATATAAATTATTACACCTAGTAGAATTACATGACACTTGTACTATATAATATATTACACGAATATCTTATATATTGTATAAATAAAATATATGAATAATTCATCAAGAACAATTGAAAAATATGAAATCAATCCAATTTTATTGCTGATAAATCAATAAGAATCCAAAATAAACACGTGATATAAATAGGTGACTTTATTTTGGTTACATATTTGTTTTGGATTCTTATTAGCTACAAATCATAACAACATGATCTGGCCACATTCTGTATAACTAATTTTATGTAACTGGTATAACTATTACTTTTTTAGGCTTTTTTTTCATGTAATTGTGGCTTTTCTTACATAATAATCACATTTTTTAAAGGTTTTTTGCTCACAATAAGTGATAATAAGGCTCAACAAGGCTGAAAAAGGTCAGTTTTATTGAAGATGATAGTCAAACTTCATATACAAGATATAAATTATGAGTTTCAAGTGTCAAAAAAGCAATATATTATAGCAAAATTAACTCTCTAAACAAAAACTACTCAAGATAGGAATTTCTTTGCTATATCCATCAATATTCTGGTTCATAGTATACTAATTTTTTCTCTAAGTAACATGTAACTATCTTCATATTAAAGTCTAAAACTGACAGATACAGATCAAAGAGCATCTGAACAAGTATCTATAGATAGTGGTAAGAAATATACGTATTAACATCCTAAAAAGTTTTCTATTCCTAATATAAAACCTACTCTTAATATAAAGTCTATTTCTAATCAAGTACCTAATAATGATGTGAATAAAGGTATTCTCTAGTCTCATTAGTAAATCTCATCTTTTTCATAGTATTATAATGCTTTCCTAATATAGAATAAGAAGTATTCAAATTGAGCTATTAAGTTTCTTAGAACTTTGAAAATAAAGGTGAGATTACATATTAGAATGAGTATGATGGATTACTTACTTACTTTATCTATCTCTATCTATAGATATACCAAATCTCTGTATCAGTTATATCTTCTAATCATGAGAAGAAGCTAATAGTCTTATAAAAAATTATGACAAGCAGAGAGAATTTGGTGTTGTCCAAAAAAGATTAGAGCTATATCCAGAAGATCACATTAAATATTGTAGCTATAGATATGAATTTAGCGGTCAATGTTAATCAAAAAAAAAGTTGATGTTCACAATCATTACAACTGTAAGTCAAAATATCAAGAATATGAATGACAGACTAATATTAACTCACCAAGAAATGTCTCACTCATAACTCTTATGACCTTTGCCAATATATACAATTATTCACTATATCCTAATACTCAATTCTATGCTCCAATATATTAAAGAATTCCTGAAGATGTCCTTGGTAAAATTTAGTTTCTTACCGAGAATAGAAACTTATTAATCAGCATTCAGAAAAGACTGTTAAAGGTAAAATTTCCAAATGAGACTATTCTTAACCATGATCTTTTAAATACGATACAAAAATTCAAAATTTATACTGATAAAAAGTTGAATACATCATATTTACTAATGATACTTCTTGAATGCAAATCATATGATTATCAATAAGTCATTAAATTCGAGCTGGACAATGAAAGTTGACTTACCTACTTATTTTGAATGTTACCAGAGCAAATTATTCTTTGGTTAAAGTATTATAATATCATTTTAAATAACAATACTGTCAAAACTAATCAGTATCAAATATCACTTTCACTTTTTCTTGTTATGGATAACAATACTAGATCACATCTTGTGACTCAAGCTCTCATGTCAGACAAAATAACAGAGTCCTATAAATGAATTCTGGATTGCACAAAAAAAAAATAAAGATCAAGCTATTAGTATTTATCATAGATATGGATCTCACAACAGATGCCACTATCAGACAAATATATGAAAATACTTATTCGGTTCACTATATTTTTTATATTAGTGAAAACCTATCCAGAAACCTCAAAGTCAAGCTTCATAACTAATATGAAAGCTTTGTTCATGACTTTTTCTTATATCACAATAGCCTATGCGAAGAAAGTTTTTATGAACAATGAACATGACTTACCAAAAAGTACTTCAACATCAAAAATTATCTGATAAGAGTACTTTACCCCAGTCAATAAGCGTGAGCATATGCATTTATATCAAAAATATTCACAGTTAGAATTCAAACTACCTCTCATATCAAAGATCTCAATAGTATTATCAAATATCTATTAACATCAAGTAGCAGCCTGTGTGATCTTGTTGATGTACTAGATATAAGACTTCAAGATGAGACACAGTGGAATCAGTTTTTTGAATACAAGACTATGTCATCTTGTATGGGAATTATGCCAGTAGGTCATGATCTCTTTCCTAAAATTGACAAACAAATATCTGAACATCTTATCCTCCACATATTATCTACAGAATGTCTGGAAATGACGCAATGCCTATATTTTGTCACAAGTTAAATAGATAGTACAAATAATAATGACAAGATAAATCAAATCAAGGACAAAATTTTCAAAATCATTAGGATAATCTAATATTTTATTATGTTTAGAATTCCAACCTTGACATAATGGATAGATTCATTAAGAATTTATATGATACCAAGCAAATTCTATTGAAATTAATAGTTACTGAAGTTGGTAAAGAAAATATTCAAGAACTATGAAAAATTAAAAACATGCAATCTGAAAATAACAAACACTCACATTTTATGGTAGTTATTGATTCTATTTCTTATTTGTATTCATGTATATCTAACATATCTCATGGTATCATCTGTTATCATTATTTCTGGGTGATGATGCATTCAAGAGTTGTAGAGTTTCATATTCAAATGATACCTGTCCAATAGTATAATGATGAATAAAAAAATAAAAAAATTATGAATGGTTGCTGTTTTACAAATCAAGAATTAGCAAAAAATTAACCAAATGAAATACTGATATCAAATCTGTTGACTATATCTAAGTCTGTAACGTGTATTTTATATTGTATAGCACAATAAAAAGTTAAATATGAAGAGGTATGAGGATTGATGCAATATGCAATCCAACTTGCTATTGAACATGATGATCATAATAAAATAGTGGCATAGTTAAAAGAATTTATTGACTGGCATAAAGAAATAGCAGATACACTTACTGGATCAGTATAAAACTGGAATCTTCAAGAATCTCTTACTGATAATGAAAATAAGAAGAATAAACCTGGATCAATTAAAAATCCATTAGTATTATGATGAAAGAAATGCTCCAAAACCAAGCATTATAAATCTGTAATCAAAAAAAAGAGAAAATCACGTATATATACCTGTGGTGCATGCAGACAAACAGAATATAATAGCGTGATATATCAAAATTATTAGATATTTATCCATTTTTTTATTCATTTGTTCTCTTTATTTAACTATACAACTTACTATTTAATTTACAAGTTATACATTCAGATTATTATGATTATTTAGTTCCTAACTCCTAATTTTAAAACCCAATTAATAGAATTTAAAATAAATATATGATTATTACGTTATATATCATAATCAATCAAATAAAAATTTTGAATTTCCAGTCTTAGCCAACCTAATTTTCTGAGATAGTTTCTAAAATAGGATGTTTCAATTAGATTCACCCTATTTATTATATTATTAATTATTAGATTATAATTAGTTATTCTTTGGAAATGTGAATTAAGTTAATTAATTCTGTTTAATTCATATATATTTTAAAATAAATTTCATTATTAATTTATTTACTTTTATATTTATTTCTTTTATTATAAATAAGATCTCTCTGTTCTATAATTTCTCTCAGATCTGAATACTTTTAAATAATAAAAACAATTATAAATTATAAAATTAAAACTATTTATATTATATTTTATCTTATTTATAATTATTAATAAAATAATCTTATATTAAGATACTTATTAACTTTTTTAAAAAATCAAAAACTAATAAAATTATTATAATCTTTTAATTATATAGTATAATATATCAAAAAAATTTATATATAAGATTTAAGATATAATAAAATAATTAAAATAGTATTTATATAAAAAACTAATTTAAAAGTAAATAAGATTATTATTTAATTTTAAAATTTAAACTTTATTATATTATTTATTATTAAAATTATAAAATAGATATAGTATCTTTAAATAATAAATTATAGTGATCAATATAAATATTCAGAATGTCAATCTGATACACAAAATATTATATAATATTATCAATTTTAAACTAATATATATATAAAATTAGAATTGCTTTGTTTAATAATAAATATAATAATATAAATATTTTTATTATTAATTTTTGTACTTGTTAACAAAAAAATAAAAAAAATATTATCCATTTCCAAGTATAAAGTATAAAGAATGATGGTAAGTTAGCTTTAGATAAATAATATCTGAAAATCTGCAAAAATCATGTAAATAACAGATTTTTCTAAATCTATAATATATGATATAATCAATTAAATTAAAAAATCATCAAGTATTATGTTACTTTCCAAACCTGGAAGATCTTCAATTCTCATAGTTAAGTAATATTACATTCTTAACTAATTGGTACAGATCAATAATATTATTACTATAGTTGAAATGACTAAAAAACTTAAACAAAAAGCTCCTAACTTGAAAATTTCTATTTATACAATTTAATATACCTTAAAAAAATCTTCAATTTAATATTTGTTATTCACTATAGATCCCTCTTTTACAGTCCTATCATATTGTAGCTTGTTTTGAATGGATATAGAAATATATTCATTAAAATTGATCTCACATAATTTTTTCTGATAAAATAACCCTTCAAATATTTAGAAATATTCAGCTAATAAAATATTATTATGAAATATTATGACCAAATAAAAGTATAATAAAGCATTTTTATAAGATTCATGCTTGGGATGCTTTTAGTATGCAAGGACTAATTACACTTGTCTTGTTCACTGAAAACTTCAATACTAAAAAATATCAAGAAATTCTTAAAATAAATCTTTTTTCTCATATTTTTATAGCAAATTATAGATTATATTTTCAATAGGATAACTCTCCAATTCATAATGCAGATAAAATAATCAATCTTTTTTATTATTATGATATTTGAATTCTTGATTAGTCTTCTTACTTGTCAGATATCAATTTTATTGAGAATTTGTGAGTTATACTTAAGAAAAAGGTAAAAAAGAAGATAAATTTATAGTTAATCAAAAAAAAAACTTTCAATAATAGAATTTCAAATGATAATACAAACAGAATGAATAGATTTGAGCAAAGATCTCTTTTTTCAATTAGCAAGAAGTATAAAGGATCATGTTTTAATAGTGATTAAATAGAAGGAAAAAAAATTGACTATTAAATTTTTGTAAATAGTTAGTAATTATATTTGAGAATGTATGTACAAAATTTTTGTACATATTAATAATAAAAATAAAATATCTTATCTGTCATAATAAATTCTGGATATTTATATCAATCACTATAATAATATATAATACTTGTATAATAATATCTCCAGAAGATATTTATTAATATATAAATATAAAAAATAAATAATTATAAATGAAAATATAAAATAGATAATATATTAATTATATTAATAAAATAAAAAAATTGAAATTTTACTAAGAAACTTTTTATAGCTAAAATAACTTAATTATATTATATAACTTTTTCAGCAAAAATAAGATAATTGTGATATAATAATTATATATAGTATAATATATGATATAGTAAAAATCTATAAAATAAAATATAATTTTATTATATTATTTTCTCTCTTAAAAATTAATATTTTTATTAATACTTTAATTTAAAAAATTTAATAAGTTTTATTATATTATAAAGATTTTTTAAAGACTTTCAGATAGAATTATAAAAAAAATAATTTAGCTATTTAACTAAATATTGCAATTTTTTATGAATAATTTTTCTATTTAAAATAATTTGAACTTTATATTTGTAAGATTCTTTTGTTAATTATTATAAACAAGATAAAATGCTATATAAATAAGTTTTAATTTTATAATTGATAATTATTTTTATTATTTAAAAGTATTCAGATCTGAAATTAAAAGTACAAAACAGATAGGTCATATTTATAATAAAGAAATAAATACAAAATATGAATAAATTAATAATAATTTCTAATTAAAATATATATGAATTGAGCAGAATTAATTAACTTAATTCATATCTTTAGAGAGCAACTAATCATAATTTAATAATTAATAATGATATAAATAATAATATAAATATAATAATAAAAAGAATAAATAAAATTATAAAAAAATAATTAATTAAAAATATTAATAATTTAAATTTGTAATTGTGATATATGTGATATATATGGTAATTATCTGAGTAATAATATACTAAATCTAAATGTATTAAATACATAATGATCATCTGTATATCCAAAGTGAAATTGATCTTCTTAGAATATAATACAAAGCTAATTTATTATATAAATAATGCAAAATAAAAATCTAAACTAAAAGAGATCTAAAGAAAGATAATACAATCAAAATTATTATATATCTCTCTACTTAAAGTATAATATTCTTATTATATTCAAGTGCATAATTTTTCAAATGTATTAATTTTTTCCATGATATTTTTCAAGTTTTCTAGAGATTTTCAAGTTATATTATAAAGAGAATAATTTAGTTATTTAATAAAATATTGAGTTTTTTGATAATAAATTCTTTTATTAAGAATATTCTCTACTTTATACTCTTCTTTATTATTAGAAATAATAATTGCTGGTAATAGTTAATGTCTATTATATTCATCATCTGAGTTATACTTCTTTAAAAATGATATATGAAATACTGGGTGTAATTTTATATTCTGTAATAGTTGTAATTTATAAGTGATAAAAAATATTTTAGTAATAATTTCAAAGAGTCTAATATATTTTGATATAAGTTTCTTAATTGTTCTTTATTTATCAACTAGAAATTTTATATTATGAGTAAAAAGAAGAACTTTATCTTCAAAATTGAATTCTTCAAATCTTTTATTTTAATTTGCATATTTTAACTATCTTTCTTGAGCTTCAAGTAACAAATCTTTGACAGTCTTTATTATAGTATTCCAATATTCCATAAAATCTTGAGAAATTACAATATTATTTTGTTATGACAGAATATTAATTAGTATATAAGGTATCTGTCCATAATCTAATTCAAAAGGTATATGATCTGTTGAAGTATTTTTATTATTATTGTAAGCAAATTCTATAGCTACTAAATTTTCATCTCATCTATTTTACTGATAAATAATATATATTCTAAGTATCTCTTTCAAAATTCTATTTAGTCTTTCTATTTGGCTATTTGTTTATGGATGAAAGACTATAAATATAGTAAGTTTAGTTCTAAGTTATTCAAAAAAAGACTTCCAAAAGTAACTTGTAAATTTTGCATTTTTATTTGATATTATAATTATAAGTAAATTATGTAATTTAAAGATATTTTCAAAGAAAATCTTTATAATATCAGATGCTATTACTATTATTGTAAATGATATAAAGTGCACTCTTTTTAATAGTTTATTTACAAAGATTACTATAGTATTATATCCAGACTTGATGATTGGGAGTTGTACTATAAAGTTCATAGTAATATATTTTCATCTGTATTCTGAAATAGTTAAAAATTATAATAATTCTAAAGATTATTGATTACTACTTTTATTGTGCTGACAAGATTTATAACTAATAATATATTTGTGAATATTTTTGTTTATCTTTAGCTAATAGAACTGTTAAGAAATTACTATATTTGTTTTGTTAATTCTAATATATCCAGCTATTGGTACATTATGAAATTCAAACAAGATTTTTGCCTTCAAATTTTTATTATTAGATATAGCTAAGTGACTAGTATTTTTCAAATATATTAATTCATCTTTTAACTCAAAGTTCTTTACTTTAGTTTGTTACTTTGAATTGATGCTATTAAAGTTCTTCAAGACTTTATAAATCTCTGTAAAGTATTTATCTTCTTAATATTTTCTTATCAAGCTTTCTTTATTAACAAGATTAGTAATAATAGCTGAAATATTTGCCAGATATAATTGATAAGAAAATGCATCTGCTATTACATTATCTTTGTCAGATTTATATTTGACTTCAAAATTACTAGCCTATAGAATCTCTAATCAATAAGCTTGTCTCTTTAAAAAATTATATTATGTTTTAATATATTTCAAAGAGGCATAATCTGTAATTACATGAAATTTTGCTCTTCTAAATATGATTTCCAGAGTCTAATAGTATGAATAATAGCAAGTAATTCTTTTTCATGAACTGGATAATTTTATTTTGTAGTAAAAGTTTTCTTGATTCAAAAACTATTATACTTGTTTTGGCTTTGGCTTAACACAGTTCCTATAGTGAAATCTGAAATATCTGTAATAACTATGAATAGTAATTTAGGATTAGATAATAATAAAACTGGTACTGAGATGAGATATTACTTTAATTATTTAAAAACTTGTTATATTATTATAAACTATTCATAATTTTTATCTTTATATAGAAGTACTATAAGTGATAAGAATATTGCTGAAAAATCTTTCACAAATTTTCTATAATAACTTGCAAGATCTAGAAATAAGTGAAATTCTGATATATTTTTTGATGCTAACCATTACTCGAATTATGGCTTGACCTCTACATCAGATAATTAGAGAAAAAAAACTTTCTTCTCATTTATTCCACATTAATGACAAGATGAAAGAGCAAAAATTTTTCACTGAAAAATACTGAAAAGAGTTATTAATTGGCAATTTATTTTTAAATTCAACAAATCTAGATTCTTATTCAAGAGATGGTTTGAATAACTCAGATAGATGCACTTAAAATAACACAAGAAAAATTAGCAGAGATATATTTATCATAAGTTTGGTTCAGTTTCATGGGCTTTTCTGGCTTGATTTCTTTCTCTAACTCATAGAGTTCACAGCCAATCATATTTTTAGCTACTTTTAAATTTCTAATAGTGGCAATTTTTCTTTGGTCAACAAAAATACTATCTGCTAAGATAAAATATTCAAGATATTCTACATATTATTATATAATATCATATTTCTTCCATTTGACATATAATTTATATTTGTGAAATATTTATAGGACTATCTGTAAGTATTGAATATATTCTTTCTTTATTTTATTGTAAATTAAGATATCATCTAAGTAAATGATCACAAATTTGTTAAGATAATCATGAAAGATATTATTTATAAGTGTCATAAAGATAGCTGATATATTGATAAAATCAAAAGATAGAATCAAGAACTTATAGTATTTATAGTAAGTTTTAAATACTATCTTATATATATCTTCTTCTGTAATGCAAATTTGATGATATCCTAAATACAAGTCTAGCTTTGAAAAGTATTTTAATCTAGTAAGTCTATTTATTAATTCATTAACTCTTGATAAGAGAAAATAATTCTTAATGATAATTTTATTCAAAGTTTTATAATTTATATATAGCCTAAGTATATTTTCTTTCTTATGTATAAAAAAACTAGTGTTTCAAATAGTAAAATACTTAAATAAATAAAATCTTTTTATATCAAATTAGCTAATTATTTCTTGAGCTCATCTATTTTTGTGAAAGAAAATCTGTAGATAAATCTGAATGATGATTCAGATCCTGAAATAAGATCAATTTTATGATCAATTATTCTTTTAGATAACAGCTGGTTTGGTAAGATTTCTGGAAATATGTCTTGAAATCTTTTTTTAATGTCTA
Source organism: Ambispora leptoticha (assembly GCA_910591765.1). Lineage (NCBI taxonomy): Eukaryota > Fungi > Glomeromycota > Glomeromycetes > Archaeosporales > Ambisporaceae > Ambispora > Ambispora leptoticha. Next base: position 1,640 of record CAJVPS010001936.1, on the reverse strand, counting down.
GTATTTCTGATAAAAGTGATTTTTCTTTGACTTCTTCTTTATCTTTAGCATTATTAAGATGTATAGTGAAGAGCTTTGTATCTGCTGAAAAATTTATAATTTATTATCTTGATATATAAATTGAATTGCAACTTAAATCTGACTTTATTTCATTATCAGCTTGAAATTTGATTATTTTTGAACTATAGATAAAGATTATAGTATTATTTCTCCAGTCTATAATAAGATTAGTGTGAAATAATCAAGATTTATCTAGAATGAGATTATATCTCTACAATTTTTATACCTATATATCTATCTTATATATTCTATAAATATTTAACTTTAATTTATCAATCTTTATCATGATGATGGTAGTAATCTTTTTACTATTAGCAAGTTTAACTATAACTGATATTATCTTTTGTAATTTAACTTTATTCTTTGAATAAATTTCTCATCAACAAAATTCTGAATATATTATTATCTAACAAAATCTATGCTAATTTGCTATTTACTTGGCTATTGAATTTTAATAATCCTTCTCTATTATCTTTAAGATGAGTAAACTCAACTTTCTTATATGATAATGAAGATTCTTCTTGCTTATCTTCTATATTTACAATTTTGGCCTTTGATTTTGAATAATAATTCTTTGCAAAATGATCTGGTTTGTTACAGTTATAATAGATATCTTTTAATTTATTATTCTTCTGATTATTATTATTTCTTTTATTATTATAGTAACTTTCTGTCTGGTCAAGTTTCATTGGTATTGAATCATTATTTTGGTAACTTCTATATTAATTCTATAAATTATGACTATTATTATTTTTGCTTGATATACCTAGTAATCTGACTTGTCTATATATAGCTATATTATAGCAAATAGTTAGCTTTCAAGCTTCTTTTAGAGTTTCTGGTATCTAATAACTTATTTTTATTTTTGTAATTGGTTTTAGACTCTTTATAAAATATGTGATTTGGTCTAAAATACTTATATCTGTAATTTATCCAACTATATTTCTGAATTTTATATTATAATCTTGAATAGATTGTGTTTAATGAAGAAGGTAAAGTTATCTATAGAGATGTTATTAATAATATGATAATTGAAAGGCTTTTCTTAATGTTATAACAAAAGCTTGCTAATTTTCAAAGAGCTTAATACTATTATCTATCTTAACTTTGTTAAGATATTAATATAAAGCTATATCAGTCAAGAAAATAGTGATATATTATATCTGAATTTTCTTATCAGCAATTTCTTGAGTCTGAAATAATATTTTAACTGATATTATTCAGATAAGTACATTCTTATTTAATTCTTCAGAGTAGGTAGATAGTTTTACTAAGAAATGAGATGTAAGTTTAGGACTAAAGAGATTATTTTCTTTTATAGTTTTGATAAATTCAGTTATGCTTATATAAATTAGACAAATTATTATTTTCTAAAAACTAAAATATATGTATGTAAAGTGTATAGTGTATAATGTATAAGTATAAGATATTAGAGAGTGATATTTGTAATAATTATATCTGTTGCTATCAAGTTGTAAGATTATTTTATTAATAGTTATAAATAAGATAAAATGTGATATAAATAAGTTTTAATTTTATAACTTATAATTGTTTTTATTATTTAAAAGTATTCAGATCTG
>CAJVPS010001935.1:0-13689 GCA_910591765.1 Ambispora leptoticha | reverse complement strand
GCGAATCTTGTCCCCAGAATTAAGAAAATAATCATCGCGATACTGAGTCTATAAATATTTTGCAAATCATATTAATATTCTCACTTTTTTCCTTCTCATTTGATGCATATAAAAAAATATATCTTTCTTTTTCTATTTGCAAATTCTAGTTTTATATTAGGTTTTGTTAATTAATTTTTACAAATATACTTTTCATCAATAAAATTATAAGATACTCTACTATTAATCAAGATCTAAATAGACTTTGATAATTAAATTTTAAAAGCTTTTCACAATTATCTTAAAAATAACATTATTATTTTGTACTATACTAGTATTAAAATTATTTGCTTTTAAATTGTTCCAAAACCAACTTTGCACGAGATTCAACATTGTTAGGAATCTATTCGAAAATATAAGTAATTTTGTCGCATTCTTTTATTAGATTGTCAAATCTTAGTCAATTCAACACTATTTGTTCGTTTATGATAAAAGAAACGGACATAGCAGTAGTCATACTTACAATTATAAATATTGTGAACTAAACACTCATGAAAGTATCTATTCTTTTTGATAATAGTAACATTCATTACAATGAATATTTGATTTCATGATCATTATCGTTTCTGTGCCATACATATGAAGCATTAAAAGAATATATTAGGTCAGAATTAAATTCTTAAGAGTTTATTACATAAACGCCGCCACACTTATATCTATTTTCTTAGTGCACTATTAGTCCTTATATAACGGATAGCATAACGAAAATAAACTTCTTGGTGCATGTATTTCTATTTGTGACAACATATATTTAAATGCATTTGTATTTCTTTAGATTGTTGTGTTATTACATAGAATACTGTGCGGCTAATTTAGCCATTTGTTTTTCATATCATTGCGCAACAAATGAATGATACCATTAATGACTATTATTTATTTTATTTATATATATAACTACGTGTTTGTATAAAAGATATATATATATATGAAATAAATTGTAATTTCATTTGGTTCGCTATTACATAACACAAACCACTGGCTCAGCTAGCGTCATTCGACATATCTTCGAGATCTATTTTTTACATGTATTACGTGAATTAAAGAAAGTAATGAAAATATTAAGAGTGAAATTACCTTCATTTGGAACATACAAACTAACGCTTGTAGAACCTAAATGTTTGATATATTAAAATTAATATGAAATATCATCTTATTAAATAAAAAAAGAAATGTGCATACCTTCACCAGTTGGAATTGATATTAATTTCGAAGTAAAAATTCGACTCGTGTAAATTGCATTTGGGTGGTTCGGTTGTTTTTGCACTTTCATACTCTCATCATATTCATTTAATTTTTGCATTTCTTGTTTAATACACTTTTTAATTTCTTCTTCTGTTTTAGGCTTTTCTGAAGAGCCATAGTAAAGAAAATGCAAAGTATTCAGTTCCAACTCACAATTGTAATCTGCGATAGAGCGGATAAAGTCATAAAGTTCCTCAGCAGTTGGTCTGTTTTCCGGAGTAGGTTCCCAACACTCCTTAATAACAAATTTGCACCATCCGGGAATATTATCTGGTATCTTAGGTCGTACTCCTTTATAGATTTCTAATACTAGATGCATATCATGATTCTGTTCACCAAATGGTCGCTCACCAGTTGCAATTTCGTATACAACCATTCCAAAGCTATAAATATCTGCAGCTGAAGTGTATGACTTTCCATTTAACACCTCTGGACTCATATAAGGAAGCACTCCACAAATTACTTGGTTAGATTTTTCCATATTTGTTGGAATGCTAAGTCCAAAATCAGCAATTTGAGGACGATTCAACATTAATATATTTCCAGGATGAAAGTCACGATGTAAAAATTCTTCACCGTGAATTTTTTTCATATTACCGATAATATAATGTAAATAATCTAATTTATGATTCCAAGTCAATTTTACATAGTTGGAATTAATATATTTACGGAGATCACCATCTTTTGCATATTCCATCACCATCGAATATTCATTTGTGACTGAATTTTTAGTTATTCCATAATAATTAATAAAAACAGCGCATTTAAGAGCAATCTTAATCTAATTTGAAAGATTTGTATTGTATTAAAAACCAAATGGCAACTTTCACTTTAGAGAATGTTTTTCTTTACCTCGTGCATAAACTCTGGAGTAATTTTTTTTTTGAATTGTGGAATGTTTTCAACACAATTTCCATTTTTTCACCCTGTCGTTTAAATTTATTTTCTTCATGATCCCACTTGGAATAATAATCTATTGGTCCATCCAACCAGGTTGCTTTATAAATTGTCCCAAAACCTCCTTTTGCAAGATATTTAATGTTGGTAAATCTTTCAAAAGGAATCCATTCGAATATATTTTTGTTTTTATATTTAATTTTGTTGAATTCTTTTATCAGATTATCGATACCTTTATCGCCACTAGACAATTCATCTTTATAAATTCGTTTGTGATATTTGAAACAATTATCGCAGTACTCATTTTTTTGACATTTACTACATTTACTACAATCATGAGTATTATGAACTAAACACTCATCGCAGAAATTATCTTGACAATCGTCACATTCACTACAATAATGATGAGCATTTGATTCCATCTTTAAGTTCACTTTATATTTGTGAAGTTCACCATAGAATGCATGCATTACTATCAAATATTCGTTTGTTGCTGGATTTTTAGTCATTCCATAATATGCTATCAAGCTGCCGTAATCATAGCATTTAAGCCCAGTTTGAACCTATTTTTTGAAAAATTTGTTTTTATCAGAAGAAAAAACAACTTACATTTTAGAGTGTGTTCATTTTTTACCTCGTGTATAAACTCTGGTGTAATTTGCTTTGAATTGTGTAATGATTTCAACACAACTTTTCTTTCTCCTCTTCGTTTCCATTTATTTTCATCATGATCCCATAATACTAGTTCATTATCGTACGTACGATAATGACGCACTGGTCCATCCAACCAAGTTGCTTTATAAATTGACGTAAAACCTACTTTTGCAAGATATTCAACGTTGGTAAATCTTTCAAAAGGAATCCATTCGAATATATTTTCATATTTATAATTGATTTTGTTGCATTCTTTTATTAGATTGTCGATATCTTTATCTCCGCTAAAGAATTCACCATTATACATTCGTTTATGATATTTTAAACAATCAACGCAGAACAAATTGAATGCACAATCCCAACATTTACCACAATCATGTGATTCCATCACTATCGAATATTCATTTGTAACTAGGTTTTGAGTCATTCCGTAATCAATAATATCGTCGTAATTATCACGATAGCATTTAAGAGTAGCCTGGATCTATTTTTAAAAAATTTAATTGTGTTAGAAACAAAAAACAACTTTCACTTTAGAAAATCCTCATTTTTTTACCTCATTCATAAACTCTGAAGTAATTTGCTTTGAATTGTGTAATGATTTCAACACAACTTTTCTTTCGCCTTCTCGTTCAAATTTATTTTCTTCATGATCCCACTTATAGCTATTTAATGGTCCATCCAACCAGGTTGCTTCATAAATAGTTCCAAAGCCTCCTTTTGCAAGATGTTTAACGTTGGTAAATCTCTCAAAAGGTATCCATTCAAATATTTTTTCTTTTTTATTGATCTTGTTGCATTCTTTTATTAGATTGTCGATATCTTTATCTCCACTAGACAATTCATCATTATAAATTCGCTTGTGATATTCGAAACAGTCATCGCAGCGGTAGAAGTAAAAATTTCCTTGACATGTAGTACATTTATCGCAATCATGAGTATTGTGTACTAAACATTTATCGCAGTATCTATTCTTTTGACATTTATAACATTTACTACAATGACTAGTATTCGATTCCATCTTTGATAATCGTTGTCGTTGTACAGTTACGGGACCCATGTACATGTAGTGATTCAAATTCTATGTGCGTCATTACGTAATTAATCATGTTTTATAAGACTGAAATTTGTAACGTATAAATCACCCGGGATCTGATTCATTCAACCTAAAAAGGAAAAGGTGGTAACGTTTTTGCAGCAAATAAAATACATGTACAATTGTTTGGGATGTAATTATCGGATATTGGACATCACCTAAGTTCTCTCCTTTCTAAATGCAACAGTACATGACACCTTTAGGTATTTACTCTTACGAATTGCTCCTTATTCGGGTTTTAGATATTGGCACTTATTAGTTATCAATTGAATGATATCCAGATCGCACCACGAGGAAGTTAGTTCCAAATTTGGGTTTTTTTAAAAAGATGGTTATTTAGGAATTAATGGTTATAAATACCCTATAACCAAAAATCCTTTGTGTCGAAATAACCAAAGCAATACGATGGATTGATTCATTCCATCAAATAATATGAGGACTCTCCGGACCAATTATATATACCCCATGATATCCAAGGCCGGAGTGGTTATTTAGAATAAAAATTATCCTTTGTGCCGAAATAACCAAAGCAGCACGATGATCACTGATTGATTCATCAGAGAACAAAGGACTCTCATTTTAGGTCTGATAAGTCTTCGGACCGATAACTAAGAAAAGTTATCACGATTTCTCTCATATGTCAAAGATAATCGATTAAGGATTTATATCAAATATCCCTGAAACTTTACCAACAAATCTTTGTTAAAAATTTAATCGATAAATGTGGAAACTCAATAAAAACCACATAATATTCCTCCAAAAAAGGGGTATCTTTGGAATAAAAAAATCAAAATTATTATGGAACCACAAATCAAATAAGTTGTTGATATATTTGCTTTATCAAAATAGTTATAGTTTAAATTCTAATTAAAAAATAACAATGCTTTGAACATTGTTTAAATTCTCCATCTTTAATTCTCATACGCAGCCTACGATATATTCCCAAAATAACAAAAAGTATCATTTTGAGAGATTAGATTTCAAAATAATACTTTCCTTCTGGGAATAGATTGTAGGGATGTGTATATCCATTATCTCAATAAAGAAATGATACCCAGCTTATAAACGCGCCACGTTGGAATTCCAAAAAGATGTTAGATGTATGTAGAAATAGAAAATTTGAAAAGAATACTAATCAACGAGCCGTTAGGATTAAAATAATCCTAGGCCGATGTCCTACACAAGAAGATTAGTACTACTTTTCATGTTGTTACGATAAAAGAAGGGATTCAATTTGAAAAGAATATTAATCAACGAGCCGTTAGGAGTAAAAAATAATTCTAGAACCGATGTCTTACTCAAGAAGATTAGTACTACTTTTCGTGTTGTTATGATAAAAGAAGGGGTCCGTTGCATGATTATAAAATCCTAGCCATGGTGAAAAAAATGTTACGGATCCTGTGATTTTTAAGGGTGTAAACCAACCAAATCGCGAGATTAATGCGTAACGGAAATGAATTGTGAATTGCGTATCAAGAAATCCAAGCCGGTTAGATCAATTAATGTGTTAAGCCACTGCCACGTGATTTGACTAGCGATTTAATCTCTTTCATTGAACTATTACGAAATGAGACTAAACGAAACTTTATCAATAATATTCATTAGACTTGAAAAAATCTAAAAACTCGGCGCAGGAACATATGGGCCAGTTCAGGAAGCCGTGGTAATTAAAACAGCGCCATAAAAATAATTCAAAAGTGTGATGTAAAGTATTAAGAGGAAGAATGTTTCATTAATTGGTCGTGTATTTGTATATAATCTACTTATAATTAAAAAAGCGCAACAGGTGGTGAATTATTTGATCGTATGTGTGATCGCGAAAATTTACCGAAGCTGATGCTGTAGAAGTTATAAAAACAGTACTTACGCATATCTTCACGCGAATTCTATCGCACATCGTGGTAATTATTATGTGTAATTCTTGATTGATTGTTATTTACACTTTTGAAAGATTATTTATTATAATATTAGATTTAAAACCAGAGAATTTATTATATAAGAGTCGAGCACCTGATTCCACTCTTGTGCTGGGTATTGATAAATGGAGCAAATTATAATATCAATGAATTTAAAATTATTTTTTGCTAAATGTTTATAACTGAAAATTCATGAAAGATGACGATGATATTCTAACTACTTGTTTTTTACGACCTCAATCACCTTAGTATATCATCAATATAATAGTAATTTAATCCATATGATTCTTGTAATACCACCAGAAATTTTAAATCGAGTTGGATATAATAAATTTGTGGATCTTTGGAGTATCGGGTATTTGAAATGAGCCTTTTTTTAGCAATTCTTATAATTTTCATAAGTTAATAAATTGCATTGACCTCATTTATATAGGATTATTACATATGCGAATGGAATTAAATCTTCAATTTAATTTTCTCAAATGAATATAGATTATATGATTATGCACCGCCTAGTAATGAGGATCGATTTGCCACAACCAAGGAAAGAATGGCTTACGCGTAGAATTTCACAATCACTATTGGAGAAACATTTCATCAGATGGTATTATTATCCAACATATTCTTCTCTTTTGCGCTATTCAAAACTTAATCAACCATCATAAATATTAAACAAAGAATGATCCTGACACTTATTCTTTTTTATAAATATTAAGCCATTATCCACCTACTAAATTGCGATCCGAAAAAAAGACCGATTGCAGAGCAAGTGCTAAACCTAAATGGCTTACGGGTAAAACGGCAATGGACATTGACTTACTGAATGACTTTGTCGCAAACTTTAATACTCATAGAACATTTGAAAGAGTGATGGAAGTTGCTCAAGCGGCGAACAGACTCGAGAAAAATGCTACAAAAAAACCTGATAGTGAGGATGACGATGAAGAACAACAAAATATGCAAGAACATCAAATCATAATCAAAAGCAGGCCCAGGATATCGAAACGGATCTGGATGTAAGGATAATTGAATTGTATATTATTCATGTACTTGTAGAAGTTATATATTTATATTCTGTGTTCGATGTAATATAGCATAGTAATTGTTAAAGACATGTATGTTAAATATACAGTAGTAAATTTATTCATTTGATTAAATATCTCATTAACAATAATTATATATTCATCAAAGGCAAAATGTTAGATTGTACTAAAATTTTATTTCTAATTTTTTCAATAAATTCCGGCGTGATTTTGCAATTACAGTATTACTTTACTATCATATTTCCCTTGCATATTCATCTGCACCTACACAATTAATCATTAGCAACCGGATCCACCTCATTTCCTGCATTCGGATAACAAATAACCCATTTTTATGAGTCTACCAAAAGTTCTGGTCACGTGACTTCATCGATAGGTTCCGGCTTCTCCGATCCTAGTGGTCTACGTAATAATGAAGCATTAAGATTGAAAAGACCCATTATTTATTTCCGTTTCTCTTCATTATTATTATAATACTTTTAATTATTTATTAAACAAGAATCTGCATATTACTTAAAAATATATTATTATTAATCTTACAATTAAATCAAAAATATATATATATATATAACAAGTCTTTGAACAAATAAAGAGTATTCTTAATTATGTATAATTATTCTCAAAAATATTAGATTGTGAAATCTCTACTGTGATAATTGTTTTAAAATTTTAATAGAATCTTCTAATTCAGAGTTTAAAAAGTGATATTGTAAATCAAATAATAATGAAAATATAATATACTTTATTATTAACTAGAAAATATCTCATCTGAAATTAGAAAACCAAGACTAATTAAGAAATATATATAACTTACCTAAAATCCAAATTATTCTATTCATATCTATAGCTTAGATTAAATTTTACATTTCTCTTGTTTAGAATCTATCAATATATAACATAACAGATTCTTTTTTATTTAATTATAATTTGATTATATAATATAAAACATATTATAATAAGTATAAAGTAATATAAAAATTATAATTATAAAGTTCAATTACGCATTTTAATATTGATACTAATATCAATAATATAATATAGTAGAAAACTTGATAGTAAAATATATAAATAATATTATATATAATAAGATTGATTATTTTAATTTGAAAAATTTTATTGAATATAAAATTCAAGTACTCATAATTGATACTTAAATTGATAAAGTAATAAATTTAATTTATCAGATTTACTTGCTAGTATATTTAAATATTATTATAGCTCAAGATAAGATATTAAAGAATATTATTAATCTTATTATTACTAAAATTAAGAATAAAAATAATTACTTATAAAAGTAGTTTTCAATATAAAAATATATTACAAATATTACTTATTATTATTATAGCTTAAAAAATAGAATTATCAAGAAAAATTTTTAGTATAATTAATCAATTTTCTTATATATATTATTAATTAAAAAAAAATACAAAAAGAAGAATATAAAATTTTAATTATAAAAAATAGATATATTATGATTATAAGATAGAATTGTAATATAAATTAATATAATTCTTTAATATTATAATTATAAATATCTATTATGAATCTTTTTATTCAAATTATTTTATTAAGAATCTTTATTATATTAAGATATTTAAAGAATTATTATAATAAATCAAAATAAATTTATATCTTATTATAATAAAATTAAAAAATTATTTATAAAATAAGAGTTTTAATATCTTGAAATATTCTTTTAAATATATTTATTTTTGAAAATTCATAATATACTAAAAATTACTTTATATAATAATAATCATATTAAATTTAAATATAAATTACTTAATAAATATATAAGTTAAAACTTTTATTAATATTAAATATAAAAATTTAGCAGTTATAATTATTAGTTATATTACTCTATTATTAAAAAAAATTAAAAATTATAATATTAATATTACTAAAATCTATCTTGATATAACTTATATATAATTTTCTAGTTATATATATATATTTAACAAGAAATTATATAAAAATCAAGTTAAAAATGAATAAATTTTAATTTAATTATATAAATTTTATATTTTATTTTATTAATATTAAAATAAAGTTAAGAAATTATAAAATAAAATAAAGTGATTTTAAATAATAAATTAAAAATATATGAATTATTAATATATATATATATATACTTATTTAATAATATCTTTAAAAAATATTTATTATAATATAAATATAAAAATAAATAATAATATATTAAATATTTAGATTATTTTATCTCAAATAAAAAAATCTTAATAAATTAATAAAAAATTATTATAATATATAACTAATTATAATTAATTAATAGTTTTAAACTTTATTTATTCTTGGATTTTACTAGTTATTATAGAAATTTATAAAAGATTTCTCTATAATTATTTTATTACTTATTATATTATATAAAGATAAAAAATATAAATTAAAATAAAAGATATTTAATTATCTAAAATAATATTTAATAATTATATTAATACTAATTTTATTAAATTCAAAATTATTCTTTACTATTATAATTAATATATCAGATTTATTATTAGTATTATATTTAATTAAAATTATAAAAAGATAATTAATTTATTATTTATAAATTATATAAATTAATATTAGCAAAATATTATTATTTAATTTATAAAAATGAATTATTTATTATTATATATACTATTTATTTTTAAAAGCTATATCTAATAGATTAATATCTTAATATTATTATAAATTATATATTATTAAAAATATAAAAATATAATATAAATTATTAAAAAAATAATTATATCAATTTAAGATTTTGCAAATTAATAATTTTATTATAATATAAATTAATAATTTTATTATAAAATATAAGATTATTTATTAATAGTTATAAATAAAATAAACTATAAAGTGAATAGAATTTATAAAACTTATAATTTTTATTATTTAAATAATATTCAGATTTAAAATAAAATTACAGAATAGAAAGAATATATTTATAGAAAAAAAATAAATATAAAATATAAATAATTAATAATAATTAATTAAATAAAATATATATGATTAAAAAAATTAATTATCTTAATTCATATCTCTAAAAAGTAATTAATTATAATTTAATAAACTAATAATAATTATAAATATAATAAATAATAATATAAATAAATAATAAAAAGAATAAATTAAAATAATAAGAAATAATTATAAATATATTTAATTAAAATATTATTAATCTAAATTTAAAATATAATAATTATTTATATAATAATATGTAAAATCTAATTAATTTAATATATAATAATTATTTATATACAATCAAATCTCTCTAAGTGCACCCCTCTGAGAACAAATTATAAATATATATTTAAAGAGGATAAGTATTTAAAGAAAATTATAATAATCAACCAATTAAATTGTGATTTTAATTAATACTGATCAGTCTGATAAATAATTTAGTGATATCATGATTTATAATGAATAATAAAGCCAATTTTCTTTATTTAAGATACTCATTTATATGAGTCTGATAAGCTAAACTAATTATTTTTTCTCTAATAAATTTTTCAAGAATATTGATTAATTTTAATTATTTATTTGAATTCTCTTGTTGAAGTAAAAATATTTAAACATATTTCAAATTTTTTAATGCTAAACTATCACTAATAATTATAGTTTTGATGCTATTATTCTTCTCTTTATCTATTATTTTAATATTCTTTTTCATACTTTTATTCTTTTTGAATATATATGTGAGCTTTCTAATAAACTGATTATTCAAAGGAATTTTATAAACAAGATTCTTGTTATTAATAGTAAGAAACTCATTGATATTCATTGTATTAAGGAAATAAAGTATATCAAGTATACTAATAAGTTTATTAAATATTGAATTGTCAGTTCTATAAATATTATCTGAAAAATTACAAATATCTGTATTAGTACTAATCAGAAGAATTCTTATATAATATCAATAATTATATATAATTTTAGTTAAAACTTCTTTCTAAGCCTTGATGATATACTAAATTGCTTGAAGAACATTCATTTTTAAATTTTATATAAGATTACCTACTTCAACTTGCTCTAATATTTATCTAGAAATTAAAAAAAATATTAAAATAAATATTAATAATTATAAATAGCTAAAGATCTGGATATATTAATAAATTACAAATAGTTATTTTTCACAAAAAATATTAATAATTAATAGATTTTCTTATTTTGATCTCAATTATTAATAATAAATTATATATATATCACCTTCCATTCAAAAGATCCCTTAGATAATCATTATATTAGTCTTAATAATAACTTTAATCTTATTCATTCAATACTATATATCTAATAATTCACTTACTTAAAAGTTAATAATCTATTTGTTCAATACTATAATAAAATGATAATATAAATAAATAAAAAAAAATACTAACTGGAGATGAAAATGATGATAGACTTTTTTAAAAGTCATTATTATTCTTATATCTATAGGTTATATTCTTGAAGTCATATTTAGAAAAAAAAATGAATATTTATATATTGAAAAATTAAACTTATTATAATATAACTAGAATAATTATCAAGAAGTAAAAAAATATACTGATCATTATGCTTTTATAAGATTTAAAAATCAAATTCATGAAGTTATTCTTGAAAAAGAACTATAAGCATCCAAGTTTTGGTATTATTTCAATATATCATGGACAAATTCTTAAGATTTATATTTTTAAAATACTATAAGTTAACATATTTGTCAATTATAAGAGGATTCAATTTGTGAGATCTATCAGTATTTATATATAATAATATAGAGAGATGCTTCTTATTTTTTTTATATTCAGCAAGATGTTATATTACTAAGATTTAATCCAGTTCCAATCTGCAATATAATTTAAAATTAATAAAAAAAATAATTAAAAAATAATTAAAAAAATCTACTAATGAAAAAGTCCAGTTTCATTCATATTATAAATCTGATCAAGAGAATATCCAGTATATATATTCCATAATAATGATAGGAATTCAAAAATAATATTTTAGTTAATAGATAATGCTTCTTCATGAAGCTTTCTTTAATAAATTCCATTTTGGTTCTTAAATTTTTGTAGCTATCCAAAAGAAAATTGTAATTTATCTTCAGGAACTTCAAGTTTATTTGTTAATAATTTGACTTTTTTGATTATAATAGCATTACTTAGAATAGTTTGATACTAGTAAATCAATATGAATTTCTTAACTGCTAGTTCAAGTTCTAGAATGATAATAAATTTATAATACTTGGCTTTTGAACTTATAACTTTATTAGAAAGTTATTTTTTTTTGATTTGAAAGATTTAAATAATTGTAAATTTATTAACATTAACCTTTCATTTATCTTTAATCCATTTTACATATTTAGATCAGGTTTTTTTATTATTATATGCATAGATATATAGCTCATATTTTTAAGCATCTGTTAACATAATTTTTTTTGATATCATCAGATGAAAGAAAACTTGTTACCTATTTTCTAAAATAATTAATTCTTTATTCTAAACTAAAGATGATCATAAATGACTTCTTACTTACAAAAAATTTCTTCTTGTGTACTAGAATTAGATTATGATATCAGAAAGTTAAGCATTATCAGAACACAAAAGAAAAAATCTTGTCAAGAAAATTTGATTCTTTGATTTATTAATTTTTTTACATAACACATAATCTTGAAATTTTATTAACTAATAATACTTAAAATCACATGATAGTACATTTACAAAGATATTTTAAATTATATTTATTTAAAAATTTATTGCATATGCAGAATATAAAAAGTGTGTATTTAGCACTATAGTATATGCTTGAAATCAGATTTAAGAATTTATTTATAGAAGATATATACTTATAGAATGTATATTTAGAGAGATTTAATTGTATTCAATATGAAATTAATCTTTAAAATATATAATAAAAAAGATAATCTGTAATATAGATAGTGTAAAATAAAAATCTAATACTAAAAGAATATAATTTAATCAAAATTATTACATATCTCTTTATTAAAATATAATATTCTTTTTATGAATTTTTAAAAACTTTTATCTTTTTTATAATATTTTTCAAATTGTCAAGAGATTTTTAAATAATATTATAAAGAGAATATTCAAGTTATTTGATAAGATATTAAAGTTTATAATAATGAATTCTTTTATCAAGAATATTTTTAACTTTATATTCTTTTTTATTATCTGAAATAATAATAATGAATGATAATATATATCTATTAAATTCATTATCTAAAATAATAATAATAAGTAATGATATATATCCATTAAATTTATTATCTGAATTATATTTCTTTAAAAGTGAAATATAAAATACTAGATATAATTTTATATTGATTAGTAATTATAATTTAAAAGATATCTTATTAATAACTTTAAAGAGATTAATGAATTTTGATATAAGTTTCTTGATTATTCTTTATTTATTTACAGAATCATCTATATTGCGAGTAAAGGAAAGAACTTGATCTTTAATATTAAATTCTTCATATTTTCTATATTAATTTACATATTTTGACCATTTCTTTTATATTTTTAATAACAAATCTTTAGTGATTTTTATCATGATATTCTAATATTTTATGAATTTTTATAATACTATAATATTATTTACTGTTAAAAGAGATCTGGATATTCATTAGCTCTTAATTGTACTATAAGTTTTTCTTTTTTTTGTTTCATTATCATTAATTATTGATGTTGTAAAATCACTTGCTATAGATACTAAAATAATTATAACGATCGGTGGATATATTCGTTGTACTGTGATTGATTAGTTGATGATCATCGAAAAATTCACTCTCTTACTATTAAAT
>CAJVPS010001934.1:0-13691 GCA_910591765.1 Ambispora leptoticha | reverse complement strand
TATTACTACTTTAATTTCATTTTCTTTTAGTACTTGAAGTGATATAATAGATTCTTTTCTTCTATTCTTTTTATAAAGTACTCTATTAATTATTAAAAAGTATTTTAATTACTGATGAATTTTCTTTTGTTGTTCTTCAGTATATCCTACAGAATAACTTTCATTTTCCAGATATCTTATTAAGTCATAATATATTGTTAAATTCATTATGTTGAATCAATCAGATTTGGATAAGTTGTTTAATTAATCATCCAATAAAAATTATTTCAATTAGTTAATTAATTAAATGAGTTTGATATTCTACTCTTGTGAATATATTCTTGAGAATATATTCATATTTTGATTGGTCTTTCCAGTTCTATAGATGTCAATAAAATTGTATTTTATCATAGTTATTATCTATTTTGAGAATCAGAGTTCAGAATTAACTTGTTTAATAAATAACTATTGAAGTGCATTGTGATCAGTAATGATTTTAAAAAGAGATCCAAGAAAATAATATTGAAATTATCTAATAACTCACACTACAGCCAGAGCTTCTTTTTTAGTAATACTATAATTCTTTTCTGCTAGTTTGAGTAAGATATTTGCATAGATTATTATTTGTTTTTTTCTTTATTATCTTTTTGGAATAATACTATATCAAGTTCAAAGTCAGAGATATCAATATAAAGATAGAATTTCTTAGTGAAATCAGGATAAATTAAGATTAGGACAGAGATAAGTTTTTCTTCAAAGTCTGAAATGCATTTTCCTGGTCTACAATCTAGATGAAAATGATATCATTCTTTAAAAATTTAAACAGTAATACTGCTATCTGTAAGAATTCTTTAATGAATTTTTTGTAATATCCAGCTAATCCTAAAAATAATCTAAGCTTCTTGATATTTGTTGATATAGAAAACTCTTGAATTTGTTGAATAGTTAAGAGATCAGGTGAAATTTCATCTTGAATTATGATGTGTTCTAAAAAAGATAAGTTATCTTGAGTAAAGTTGCATTTCTCCAAGTTGAGTTTTAATCCAGCTTCTCTAATTTATTGAAAAACTTTTTATAGGTATTCCAGATGTTCTTCCCAAGTTTTTGAGTATATATTTATATCATTAATATAGATCATGATGAATTTCTAATTATAATCTTCAAGTATGCTATCCATAACTCATTGAAAAGTTGCTGATATATTACAAAGTTCAAAAGACATAACTTTGAATTTGTATAATCCTTCTCTTAAAATAAAGACTATCTTTTTAATATTGAATAGTTTCATTTTGATTTGTTAGTAATCAGATGTAAGATCCATAGATGAAAACCATTTTACATCTTCAAGATTATCTATTATTTTATCAATTTGTGATAAGAGATAGGTATCTTTCTTGATAAGAGTATTGAGTTTTCTATAATTAACACAAAATTATTTCTTGTTATTTTTCTTTACTACTATTACAATAAGTGAGGCCCAGGGACTACTAGATTTTTGGATGATATCTACATCTAATATTCATTAGATTTCATCATGAATAAACTCTTGATCAGGTAGGATTGCTCTGTAAGTCTTTTGACAAACAGGTTTTTCATTTCCAGTATCAATTGAATATTAAATAATATTAGTTTATCCAAGTTTATTTAGATTTAATACAAAAATATCTTTATATACTTATAATAGGTTATACAAAGCATCTTGTTATCCAAGTATTAATTCTCATTATTCAACTACTTTTGTGATTTCTTCTTTGTCTAGGAAGTACACTTCCATTTTATTTTTTCTAGTTGATCTAAATCCTTGAGTTCCATGAAATGATTCTCCTAATTCTTCTCTGATATTTATGGGTATCATTTCTTCAATTAGAGTAAGTTGCAAAAAGATTGCTTGGACAATTTATTTATTAGGTTGGATCTTGTAAGATTTGTTGAAATTGTTGTATAAAAGAATTCTAATATTTCTAGTATATTCAGTATCAATAGTTCCTTCTTTAACTTCAATTTTTCTCTTGACTAATAATAATTGAGACATTAGTTGACAAACAGTTCCTACAGAAACTTTAATTACTAAATAAAAATCAATTATAATTATTTGGTGAGATTGAATCAGGATTACTTCTTCTCTAGGATATCTAAGATCAAAATCTGCATTATATTCATGAATTCATTCAGGTATTTTTTCTTTGTCTTCATTATTATAAATTTTGATCATTAAATTTGTTAATTATTCTTTGAGTTATTCTTCTTTTACTTTATCTTTATAGTCTTTAGATGATGTATAATATTCATTTAGAATTTCTTTAATTGAATCATAATCACTATCTTCAGCTTTTTTTTCTTTTTATGATTCTGGATGTTTTTCTTCTAGTGATTCTTCAATCTGTTCAAATTGTACACAATCTTCACAAATATCTGAATCACAAGAAATCAAATATTTATTACAAAGTTTTATATTAATATATTTTAATTGAACTAGTTATTTTCTTCAAAAAGGAGATAGTTATTGATAGATAGTCAAGAAGATTTCTTGAGCTGATATTTCTTCAGATCTATAATAGATAATATATTGCATCTCTTCTTTCTTATCATACTCAGTGATATATTGAACAAGTATTGCTTTTCTAATTTTGTTATATTATTGGTAAATATTTAATAAGTTATCATTACTTCTCAATTTTCTGATAGTACTATTATTTTTTTGTCAACCATCATAATTAAATATGTACACACATTACTTAGTATAGTTGCAAAAATATTTGATATCATTATATCTTCAGGTTACTTCAAGAAAGTATTTAGTTTCATCTCAAAGTTCACAGTAATCACAGATAGATAAATTGAGTTGTTATTAAGTAAAGTAATCAGAACAATATTACTTTTCAGATTTATTTCCATCTCTTACTTCTGAAATAGTTTTACTATTCACAAAATATTTACAATGTGAACATTTAATTATTCTTTCTTCTAGCTTCAATTTTCATAGGACTTCACTTTTAGAAAAGAATTTTTCTTCAGAATAGATATCTTCTCTAATTCTCAAGTATATTTCACTTCTAATCACCAGTCTTTAGTTTTGTTCTAGAGTAAAATTATTGATAGATTATTTGGAGTATTCATTTTGATATTAATTCAGATAACTAGATTATCAAAATATTGAGGATATTCATATTTGAATGTTGATAATTTATGATGATACCAACATTTAGCTATAGGATCTTTCTAGTTAAAAGTTTATTGTGAACTTTGATAGTGAGTCTGCTGGAATCTTCTTTCCAATTTTGAATATTCTTTTCAGATGAGAGTAATATCTTTAACTTGAATTTCTTCTTCAAAGATTTTAACATTTCTAACTTTAAAAATCAAGTTTATGGTCAGGTAAGAAACTTTTCCAAAGTCTATATCATTGAATCATCTGGATGAAGTATGAATCTGAGTTCAAGATTTATCAGATATCCACTATAGAAAATTATAAGCTTTTAGATTTTGATCTTTAATTTTGAACTTATCATTAAAAGTTTCACTAGAAGATGTTTCTATATTATCATCACTATCTTCAGATAAAGTATTTTGTTATCCATAAATAAATTTGATTAACACTCTTCCTTTTTCTCCATTCTAATCAAAGATCATTATATTTTTCTTCAGGTTAATTTTAGCATTAATCTTATTTAACCAGTCTATATCTACTACAAGACTATAGGTTTGAGCTTTAGTAATATCTACTTTGACTGGAATTATAATTTTATCAATGGTGATAGGGAAGTTATCAATAGCTCCTAACGGTTGTTTGAAATATCTATTAATATCAGACATGGAGATATTTAATTTTTACTAAATCTTCATTTTTAATCATTTGAGAAATTCATGACTGATAACACATTCTGATGCTCCAGTATTCACAATCAAGTCTATAAAAGTCTTTCTAACTTTGGCTTCATATCAGGCTAAGATTATTTTGATCTTCTGAGTAAATATTTTTTATTTGAGTTTCTTCTGTAATTTCTTTCTCATTTCTTTTGACATTCAAATTCTTTATTCAGGTAAGATCTTGATAAATTGGGTAATGATAATATTGGCTTTCTGGAATGTCAAATCTTCAAGTATATCATAGGTTTTTGTATATTTGACTAGAATTGGAAGATGTGCTCTTTCTTTCTTTCATTTCTTTTTCTTCAAGTTGGTCTTGTCTTCAGGTACTTTAGGTAAAGATTGAGTAACTTCATTTTTTTTTCACTTTCTTCTTCTTCTTTAATAATTCTTTGATATTTTCTTTCTCTAGCAAGATAATTATGAGTTACTAATAATAAAAAACTAGATTAGATAGATGAATTACTAGATAGATCATTGTCAGATGCTTGCAAAGCAACTGTTAAATTCTGAATTTGAACAAAAAGAAAAGTAGTATCTAGATTTTGTAAATTATTAGATTGCTGATTATGATTTCGGATGTTCTGGTTCTACTAATTATTATTATTACTGTTATTATTCTGAGTCTAAGTATTCTAGTTTTGAGGGGTATTTTAATTATTAGATAACTGATTTACTGATTGGGAGTTATTTAGGCAAACTCTATTGACATGTACTTTTCCTTCACAATTGTAACAGATAATATCTGATCTGTCTCTTGGCTGATTTTATTACTGATTGTTATTATTATTATTATTATTATATTTTCTGCCAGATTCTACATGATCTAACCTACTGGTCAGATCTTGCAAAATCTTAGCTAGAGCACTCCATTCACCAGTTGATTGAGCTTGGATTTGGTGATAGATTTGTTTAAGTAGATCTGAATCAGCTTTTTTCACATTCTTTGCAATTTTGATAATACTTTTCATAGTATCTTTAGCATTTAAATTAATCTATTTTCAAATTTTAAGTTTGAGACCTTTCTTAAAAATTTGAATTTTGTATTCTTTAGGATAGGCTTGTTCTGAATCTACTTTATTTCTTAATTTCATGAATTAATTTATATATTCTACTGTTTCAGTTTGTTTTAAGAATTCTAATTTATCTTGTTATTGTTGCATCTTATGAGGCAAATAGAATTTAAAAATAAATTGGAAAGTGAAATCATGTTCATTATGATCTTGATTTATCTATTCATTTAATCTGAGTATGTCACTTATAGATTATTAGTTAAATCAGGCAGCAGCTGATCTCTCTAGATATCCTCTTATTATCTTAATTTTTCTTTTATTGTTAATTCTATTGGCTTTGATAACTACTTTAAAGCCATGTAATCATTCAATTAGATCCTGATCATTATCCTTAAATTTATAAATTGTGATAATAATATTTTTCATTTTTTGAATTTTCATAAATCAAGTAAGTTCTTTAAGAGCTTGAATGAGATTATCCATTCTATCTGACATGATTATTTCTTTCTTGATTGGGATTTTTGAGATTAGATTTGTTTGATTATAACTGTTGGTTCTTCAGGATCTTCTGAACTACTACTTTTATATTCTGATTTTGTTAGCTAATTGGTTGAGGAGATTTCAAAGTTGTTTGTTTCTTCAAGAACAAGAAGAATACTGTTAACTAGATAAGTCTATTATTCAACTGTGATTTTGATTCCAAATATGAAGATATTTAATAATTTAACAATTTCTCTTCAAAGTTAATTTGATATAAGATTTTGCTATACTATATTATCAAAGAATTCCTGTAATAATCTATTATGTAAGATCACGTGATAATCCTGAGTTCAGATAAGAAAATTTACAAATCTTCTATCTGAATTTTCATTGGCAGGAAAACAGTAAGAACAGTAGTTGTATGGTTCAATATAAGGTGAGAATTTCCAAGAGTCTTCTCTGTCATATTTACTAAGATGTAGATTGATTAGAAGTCTAATAAAAGAGTAATATATATACTTATAAACTGATTAATTAATTAAGTAATAAGTATTTCAAGGATAGCTAATTCTTAAAAATAATAAAATGAATAAAAATGAAAATAATATAAATGAGTTGACTGAGATCTCTGGATGGATAAGATCCATAGAGAGAGTACCAAATATTATAAATTATACTTTGAAAGATAGATTTTATTATAAATATAGTTTATAATAAGTTTTAAGAATGAAGACTAAATTATTTATAAAGGTTAAGGGAATAATAATTATTCTAAAGATTTCCTAATACTAATACTTACAAGTATTATGTCAATACAAGGCAAAAATGAAATAAAACAAAAATATAAAAACAAAGTTGTGATCATGAAAACTAAACTAAGGGTAAGATACCTAAAACTAAATAACTAATACTAAAACTAAAACAAAAGATTTAGTATGCTGACTAAACCCTCTAACAGTATCTTTTTAATTATTAGGCAAATAAAGGATATATACCAAAACAAAATAAAGCTTTTATATATAAAAAAGCTTACAAGAATCTTCTTAATCAAATAAAATATACTTGGCTTATTTTAAGTGAAGGGCATTCACTACCTAAGTTTTTTAGATAAGAAAAACTTGTAAATAATCAGAATATAATCTATTATGATAGAAAAGATAAATGAAAGTAAGTTATCAAGACAAAAATCAAAGGAAAATTACAAGATAAATATAACTCAAGTATTTTTAAAAGATAATTAAATTATTGCTATTCAAGTATATTTATTTTAGGTCTTAGAGCAGAAATATTTATACATCTTTGAGATTTTACAAGTTTCTATCTAAATTTATTTGCTATTCTAGATTACAATTATAATCTTTGAGGCAAAGGATCAATAAATGAACAAGTAAAAATAAGAGATAAGATATATATAGTAAGTTAAATAATAATACAAATGACAAAATAAAATAAAAGATAAGATATATGTTCTAAAAAGAAAAGAAAAAGGATAAAAATAAATAAAATTTATTAATGAACTATTTCTAAAGTATTTCTAAATCATTATTGAATTATTTGTGAACTGTTATTAATTTCAGAACTAATTATTTATTGATAATCTTAGAATGTTACAAAAACATTACAAGAATATTACAAAAATATTGGTAAATTATGATTGAACCCATAATTGATACACCAATTATATTATTCAAAATCATATGTCTTTTAAAGATCAATTGTTTGGTCAAATTTTTCAAGTCTGAAAAATTATGAAATTAAAGAAATTTATATTATTACAGTTACAATAAATAGTTTTGAATTGAATTATTTAAAAATATAATTTAAAAGCTTATTATTATAATAATAGTAATCTTTTTAAAAGATTCCTTTTTGAATTATACTAGTACCCTTTCTTTCATTCAGTTTTATTTCTTTGATCATACAAAATTGATTTTTGATTTTTGAATTATAATATTATATTAATTTTTGATTTTTAATATTATTTTGAGAGTACAAGATCTCTACTATAAATAAGTTCCACTTTTTATTTTATTTATTTTATTATTTTTGAGAGTAAAAGATCTCTACTATAAATAAGTCATACATTTTTATTTTTGTTTAGTTATTTAGTTTCATATTTTAATTTTTACTATTATCTTAGTTATAGTCTTTTTTAATTAATAACTTGCTATTTAATCAATTTAAATCTTAAATTATATTGATTGCTAGTGGCTTCACTCAGTTAATCTTTATAATTTCTTTGATTTATTTACTTCTTTCTTTATTTATTTACTCTTTGTTAAGATAATATCTATAGATATTAATATAGATCTTAGAAATCTTTATTATTATTAAAAGTTATAGTCTAATTCTCTCTCTTTATCCTTTAATTATTTCAATCTCTCTCAATCCTATATCATTAAGATAAATTCAAGTGAAATCTCACTTATCAATTTGCTGTAACATATTTTTGGTACTCTCTCTATGAAGAAAAATCCTCTCCATATCTCTTATTATATTCACACTTTTATATTTCTTTTATATTCCTTTTCTTTTTATTCATAATTGATAAATATTTGTGTCTTGAGTTTTCATGACCAATTATTATTCTTTTATTGAACTATCAATTAAATATCATCTTGAAGCACACAAAGATCTTAATTTTACTGTTAGAATACCCACTCAAGACTTTTACCTTTATTATTATCCTCTTCAACCCCAAATTACTTTATAATTTTATAACTTTCACTTATTTACAGAAAATATTGAAGTAATATTAATTAATCAAATCACATATTTATTATTTCAAGAATTACTTCAACTTAATCTTAGTAAAATATATATTAGCTGATTAAGACAAAGAATAGTATAATTAGTAAACATCTTTATCTTTGACCATATTAATACTCAAGAAGAATAATTAGATTTAATTGAATAATTCTACTAATTATTCATTTATCAAGACTTTATACTTTACACAAGAACACCTTCTGTTAATAATGATATTGACAGATATTATTTAGAAATAAAGAACTTAGAAAATACTCTTATTTCTCCAGTATAAAATATATTAATCTCAGAATCAGAAGAAAATAGTAACTATTCTGATTCAGAAGAAGATAATCAAACTGACTCAGAAAGTAATAACCAATTAGAAGAAGAAGAAGATAACCAAATAGCTCAACAAAATAATAATAACAACTTGAATAATCTTATTATAGCTATTGGAGTTCTTACTGATCAAATAGCTAATCAAAATGTCCAGTCTATGAAAAAGATCATTATTTTAATTAGAAAATATCAAGAAAATGATCAAGATCCAACTGAGTAACTCAAAGATTTTAATATTACTATCCAAGCTAATAAAATTACTAATACTAGAAAAGTATAGTTAGTTAGAGAATATCTAGAAGGTACTGCTACCTTATGGTATGAAAAGAGAAAGAGATAATATTACCTAACTAACAACCTAGAGTAATAATAATGATTAATCACACAGTTTCAGTTATCAATTTGCAGCTCACTTCTGTATCTGAGAAAGAATTGATCAATGGCAAGATAAAATTAAAACATTATAATAGACTAGTACTATGGAAGAATACACAAATAAATTTATTAATCTACTTTATAAAGTAGATCCAGAAAATGAATATCCAGAAGAATACAAGATCTTAATATACAGAAGAGAATTGAAATCAGAGATCAGAAAATAGATTCAGATCTTAGTTGATAAACTTTCTTGAATATGATACAAGTTACAAAGAATATAAAGAAAGCTGATACAAATATACCAATCCAAGAATACCATACTTTAAAAATAATTATCAGAGAACTAATGGAAATAATCAGCAATAAAATATTATGTCACCAAATTAGACAAATACTAGCAATAATCAAAATGTAAATAATAATCAAAATACATTATTAGTCTAAATACAAGCTCTTACTAATAGTATTCAGATATTAACTGCCAAATCAAATAATATAAATTTGCTACTTGATACATATGAATACTTGGCTGCTAAAAGAAACTCCAGAAATTCCAAAACTATTTCTTATGGAACCAGATTTATAAATTGATCTCATAAAGAAATAGTTAATAAAAATAAGGAACCAAATAATAATAAAGAAGAAGAACAAGAAGATACTCCTGAAGTTATCCTTGATTAGAATATGAATAATGCTAAACTATCAAAAACTCTTGAAGAAGAACTTGTCAAAAAGACTATTTAAAAAAGAAAAGCAAAATTGCTTTGCCTGTACTCACTACTATAGCTAAACTATATGATATTCTAGAAGATTTGGCTCAATAAAAAGCAAATATAATTATTGCTTAGCTTATTCAGATCTCATCTTTATAAAGAACTCAACTATTAAAAGAATGTGCCAAATTACAGTATTAAAATCAAAAAGAGTATTACTTGAACAAAAACTCAAAATCACATCTATCTGATATGAAGTGAAAGTTAAAAAGAATATTATTGATTTAATCATTGATATCAGTATCTTTAGATATGTCACTATACATAACTTTATTAAAGATATGAGATTAAAAATATAATGCAGTTTAAATATTTCAATATCAAACATAAATGATATGTCTAAATAACCTCTTGGAGCTATTGACAATCTACTTTTGAATATTAATAGAATCATAATTTCTACTGAAGTAGATATTACTAAAGCAAAAACATACTCAGTAATTGTTAGAATAGATTTTTTGAATAAAATCAAAGCTAATATTGATATTAGAAAAGGACTCTTGACTTTTGAATACAATGATCAAAAAGGAAAAGTACTAATTAAATTTATTTATAATAATAGAGAAGAACTAATTTTTGATAATATAACCTTTAAAGAAGATAAATTAGAAGAAGATTCTGAAAGTGAATTTGAAAAACAATATCTGAAAAAGAAGACTTTTCTTATATGACAACATGATGATTAGAATAATATAATCTCTAAACAACAAGAATTCCAAGATAATAATAGTATCAAAATTATTATCAAAGAAGTCTGGACTCCTATTAAAACTCCAAATCAAAGATTAATAAATATTAACTTTGAAAAACTATTATTTCTAATTATTCAAAGTGTTAAATGAATTTATGAAGTACAAGCATATCAAGAAGAAATCAAAATTAAATAGAAGAAATATACCTAGGAAGATTTCAAATAACTTGACAAGAAGTTTACTTAACAATGTAATTGGAATAACTAATGGTCATTTGACTGGTAAGGATCAAATAGTCAATGCTGATACCATAGAAATCTCTTTATATCTGATTACCAATGTCACTAATACTATAATGATCTTGCTAACTGGATAATAATTAAAATTCATAAACCTTTTCATGCTGAATTCAAAACTAATGAAGACTGGACTGACAAAGTTGAACAAGAACTTTTCATTAATAAAAGAGTCAAGAAAAGCTTTGATTCATATCAAGCTATCTCATAACAAATTCATTCCAATTTGCAGATTGAAAGATACTGAGAATGTGAAAAATATGTAGACAAATACTATACTGGAATATATTTCAAAATAAATAGAGAAAAAGTAACCACTTGTGATAATTACATTAGAGAAAAATAACTGAATCTTCCTGCTTGCTCTTAATATAGTGAACAAAATGAATCCAGAGAAATATTTATTATTAGGAGTTCTTAAAAATAATACTTCTGTACTTATGAATATTAATGTATTTATTAATTTAATCATGGAGAATGAAGAAAGAATATCAAAATAATTAACAAGCTTAGAGAAAGAGAAATACTATTAGAAATTTATGAAGAATATGATGAAATTGATAAAGTAATTCTATTTTGCTTTATGTATAAAGATAACTATATTCAAGAAATCATCTATGAGAGTTCTGTAGAAATCTCTATTGCTAAAATATTTTAATACATTTATCAATAACTCAGTTCTAATCAAAAATAACAGCTTGCTTACTTGAATTACATCAATATGAAACTCTGTCAAGAATGTCTAATTTCTTGTGATAATAACAAATATGATGATTATGCATAATTTGAACTTTTAGTTAAAGTAGATAAAGAAAAACATCCTATAACTTTAGAACTAATTCCAGAAAAAGTAGTAATAAACAAGTTAATTAAAGAAATTAGCTTTATTCTTATTTTAACTCAGTCTTCTCAACTTGAATTAAATGAAATACATGAAAGATTCAATATTATTTATCAAGCTCTTAATGAATTTTTGTAATAATTTAATAATTATTTAAAGAATACTCCTATAAAACAAAATAATAACTATTATATAGTCAAAGTTTATAATGATTGAGACAAAGAAAAATTATCAGAAAAAGTATATTCAATTGATGCTGAATATAATATTTATTATATCAGAAAAAAAGTAATTAGAATTCTATCACATTGAGTTATATTAGTAGATATCTATATTGCCATAGAAATTCTTATAGGAGTTATATGTCAAGCAATATCTCATTTATCTCTCACAAAACAAGAAATTAATGTTAAAAATAGAACTATTGACTCTGGATATACTGGAAATATTAGCATCATCATTCAAAATAATTCAGAAGATAATTATATTATTGAATCAAATCAGAAAATTACTTAACTCATATTTCTTTAACTTGCATCTATTGACTAACTTAAATTAGTATTTACTTGAAAAGAACTTAAACATCTAGTTAAGAAACAGATAGATTTGAATCCACTAATCATCAAGAAGCTTATATCTATTTTCTGAAATAAGAACAAGAAGAAAAAGTTATTGAACAACAAAAATTAATTGCAGAACAAGAATAACTCCTTATTCAACTACTAGAAGTTAATGCTAATATCTTTATAACTGAATTACATGAACTTGATCAAAGTAATATAATTCAACATGAGATATATATTGAAAATAAATTACCAATTAAATAATGATCTTATAAAACTACTCTTTCAGATTAATTATTTATATCAGAAGAGATTTAAAGAATGTTAGAAGTCAATATTATTCAACCATTAACTAATTCTTGAACTTTACCTATTATTGTAATTTCCAAAAAGAATAGGAAAAAAAGATTTTGTGTTAATTACCAAAAAATAAATATATTTACCTGAAAAGATGCTTATCCATTATCAAAAATTGATAAAATGATGGATTCTCTTGAAAATACTTACTAATTTTCATCTATAGACTTAACTTCTGGATATTAATAAATCAAAATAAAAGAAGAAGACAAATCTAAAACTACTTTCATCTCTAGAGAAGGACTTTTTGAATTTAATTTCATGTCTTTTGGATTATATTAATGTCTCAGTAACTTTTTAACATACTATAAATATAGTACTAGAAGAATATAATTGGAATTTTATCAATATGTATATTGATGACTTGAATGTATTTTCAAAAGATTTTGAAAAACACTTGGATCACCTAAATAAAGTATTTTACAGAATTAGAAAAGTCAATTTGAAACTCAATCCAGAAAAATATAATTTTTGTAGAAGAGAATTACTATTTCTTGAATATGTAATAATAGAAGAAGGAATTTCTTCTGACCTATTGATAATTCAGAAGATACAAGACTTTTCTTAACCAAGAACTATTAAAGAACTCTGATCATTTCTTGGATTAGCTAGATACTACAAAAAATTTATTAAAGAATTTTCTCAAATCATTATACCTCTATTCAAATTATTTTATAATAAAGAATTATTTATTTGAACTGTAAATCAAGAAGAAGCTTTTCAACAAATCAAGCAACATCTTACAACTGCACCTATTTTGATCTACCCTAACTTTATAAAAAAATTTTATTTTTATACTGATTTCTCAGACTCAGGACTTGGAGTTATTCTATCTCAAAAAGATAAAAATAGAAGAAAACAAGTAATCACTTATTCAGATATTACTTTAAAACCAAATAAATAAAAATATAGAGTAATAGAAAAAGAAGCACTAGTAGTAGTATGGGCTGTTAGACAATTTTGTCATTACCTACTTGGAATTATTTTCAAAATTATTACAGATCATAATATCTTGAGATGATTATTTAAAAATTAATCAAGTTATTCTACTAGAGTAAACTACTAAATTATGTCTCTTATGAAATATATCTTTATTATTACTTATCAACCTGGAAGAAAGAACCAAAATGCTGATGTATTATTCTGAATATATTTAAAAGATTATTAAATAACTTTTCTCTTTATAATAACAATATGGATTTAATAACTTACTATAACTTACAATAATATTTGAATAATAAAACTTATCCTGTAGAATCAACTTTTAAATAATAATACAAAATTCATAATCAAGCAAAATATTTTTTACAAATTGATAGCATATTATACAAAATTAATAGAAGAAAAGAATCAACTACATCT
>CAJVPS010001933.1:0-13692 GCA_910591765.1 Ambispora leptoticha | reverse complement strand
AATTAGTATTTTTCTTTAATAAACACATATATTTTATCTTATATCTTATCTTATTTTCTTCTTGCTCTATTAAGAGATATTTTATTAAAAATAAATTCACGTATATTATCTTATTGAGAAGATAATTATATTTTTATTATAAGTAAAATACATATAAATTATCTTATTGAGAAGATAATCATATTTTTATCAGAAGTAAATCTCACATACATTATCTTATTAAAAAGATAATCAGTCATATAATTTCTTGAAGCTATAAAAATAAATAATTGTTGTGAATACAGTCACTATTACCATTTTAAAATAATTACATATGCATAATCTTAAAATGGTAACAATATATAAAAGTGATGTATCTTAACTAGTGAAAAAGGATAGTTAAGTTAATAAGTTAGTTAGTTATTCAGTTAATTAATTTATTAACTTAGTTTGAATTTTATAAGTTTAATTTTCAATTCATATTTTTAAGTAAATTATACTTAAAGAAAATTCTAAGAAATATCTCTTGTAAAATAAAATTTGATTAAGATTTATTATTTTATTTTATTAATAAACTGATTATTATATCTAGCTAATCACACTAAAGAATACTATCTTTAGAAATTATCTTTGATAACTTCTAATAGAAAAATATATTCTTGTTATTACATTATAAAGAATCCTTCTATATTATAATTCTTAACAAAAATATATGTTTTTGATAGTTTAAGAATCATACTTATCCTTTAGTTAATACTTATACCAAAAAGATAACAATATTAAAATTCAAAATTGAGTAATTAAATTATTTACTATATAATATTTATATTAATTTTAATCAAATTTTATATAGTAAAATTTAAGAAATAATAATTGAAAAAAGTTATTATTAGTAAAAATTTTTTTTATAAAAGAATATATAATAAAAATTTTTACATTTAAATAAATCCCAATACCTAATAAATTAATTAAATAAGACAGAATTAAAATTTTATTTTGAAAAAATAATCTATTAATGTTTATCTGAGGTACAAATCTTTTTGCATCAACCCATAATTTAAGATATTCTAATATTATTTAAGTTGTATATATAAAAGCGATCTTTTTATAGTTATCCAATTTTGAGTTTTCCGGTTGTTAAGCATTTCGGTTAAGGTGAATACAATTTCAAGAACAAGCTATTTTTCAAAAATAAACTTGAATTTTTTTCGTTACATATTGATCTTACGATTTGATTGGTTTATTAAATATAAAAAATATATATAGGTTATAACACGAAAATAAAAAAAATATTTATTAGAAGAAAATTGGCTACTATGTTTCATTAGTAAATTCAGTAATTGTCTGGTTACCTTTTTTCAGTATTATATAAATAATAAAATTAGTATCAAAGTAGTTTGAATAAAAAAACCTGAATCAACATTTGTTATTCAAGACTATTGTAATTTGAACATCAATTATAAGTCGCTAGAGCAATGGAATGCTAATGCCTATCAAAGAAAAATGAAGATCACAAATTATCATTTTATTATCTATCGTATCATTATTGGTATTGTTGTAGTTGTCAATGATGATGTTTTTTTTTTTTACTATAAAAAGATTATCAATAAAACTTTTGAATAGGTGATACGAATTTTTCGTGAAAAGGTGTAGCGGATAATTTCTACAGAAGACATCGAAAAGAAAATAATGAGTGCTATTTCATCACCGCCATCAGCATTTAAAATAGAACAAACAATTGCATAAACATCATCTCAAGAATTGTAAATTACTCATTTCTAATAATAAATGAGAAAAAAGAGAAAATAATTACAAGAAAAAAAATATAAAAAATACAGCAAAAAAAAAAATTAGAAATAAAAATTAAGCACTTACAAATTTTCCATAAGGAGAAAGCGCCAACGGAACGATAGAAAGTAGCAGTAGAAAATGATGATGATAATTAACAAAACAACAATAATAAGAATAAACTCTCATACAGACTCTCCCAAGGATAATACATTAGCAGCAATAATAATAATAATAATAATAATTTATAATAGCAACAATTATAACTCAAGTTTAGATCATAGATCCATGTCAGGTGTTTCGTCATCATCTGAATAAGAGTCTACCGAACTAACTTCCTCCTCTGATGAGCTTTCGTCTGTTGCGGCGTCTGCTGCTTCTTTTGTTGCGAACTTGTTTACATATTCTTAAATTAATTAAATTATAGATTAATAACATATTTAGAAAAAATTTATATGATCTTGCAAATAAAATATATCGTTTAAATACCTTTTACTTTATTTTCATAATTCTGAGGCTCTCGCATCAACAAAGCTGCAGCTTCTCCATTCAAAGGGTCAGTCGGATTTGGATATCGCAAGAGTTGAGGGAGAAACACTTCAAAAATGTTGATCATATCTTTATATTATATATTGATAAAAAAGGTGATTTGTTAATGATTTTGATGAAAACAAATTAAACTTTTTACAAATTACCAACCAAACATTGGACTCCAAGTTTGATTGATCACATCAAGGCAAACGGAACCACTCCTAAAGTAATAGGAAAATCAGGAAAAATAATTAGTAATTAATAAATTAAAAATAGATCAATTCCAATAATAATAATACAATACAATTCATCAATATTTGGATGAAAAATCTTATTCATGAATCCAATCGAGGGTGACTTGTATGGATATTGATCGGGAAGTTCGACGTGAACTTTCCAAACACCACCGGCAAACGGAGCTAAGAATTTCAAATCATATTAACGAATCGTCGAGAAAAGTATGCATTATACGTATAGTTAAATAACAACGTACTGTCTTCTGGCCCATGGAAACGAACATAGAATTCCTGCATGTTGTCATTTACCAAAGTGACTTCGTAATCACTCATGAGTCTAAAAAAGAATAATGTCCAAGTAATATATATTGTCAATAATTATCTGAATGAGTAGGGAAACATGCTCTTTCTTCGAAATGAGCACGTCCAGGTAAAATTTTAAACCCGAAACAAGCGGCGCCACATTTCAAACTTACAGTTTCATGACATCAGTCTCGATCCTTCTACGCGGTGAAGACATTATTAGTACTATTACTTATTCTTGGTCTAGGTCTAGTTAGTAGTAGTAGTAGTAGTATTATTATTATTATTATTATTATTATTATTATTATTATTATTGAAGATGCTTGAATATGTACAAAGTGAAGTCAAGTTTTATTGTTGATGTGAAAAAAAATGGTTCTATATTATTTATCTTTATATTTTTAATTAAGGATGGACAAGAGGTGAGTATTGCTATTATCTATCTACAGCAAAGCAGTGTAAGAGAAAGAGAAATATGACGCATCACATATCATTCATCACATTGTCACATGGACCGTTAGCTGACTTTCGACCAACCCCGTTGATCGTATATGCATCATGACATCATACTATAGATAGACATAGATAGGATAAATACTAGCCTCAAATAGATATAGAATATTAATATGATTCACGTTACGTCACTAATTCTACCATAATAATATTATAATAATATTAATAATATTTTTGCACAAAAATTCAATGGCAAGCACCTTTATTAAAGCAATTGACAAGTCTTCTGTGCACCGTATATGCTCGGGACAAGTCGTGTTGGATTTGTCAACCGCTGTTAAAGAGCTTGTTGAAAATAGTCTCGATGCTCAGGCTACCTCAATTGG
Organism: Ambispora leptoticha; assembly: GCA_910591765.1. Lineage (NCBI taxonomy): Eukaryota > Fungi > Glomeromycota > Glomeromycetes > Archaeosporales > Ambisporaceae > Ambispora > Ambispora leptoticha. Next base: position 10,016 of record CAJVPS010001933.1, on the reverse strand, counting down.
TATTTGTTCGTACTAATGTAATTTTTGATATTCGCGTTATATTGACGCGTTGTGCTGATTCTTTCATGTATATAATGTAAAAGAAATACGCTTCAAGGAAAACGGGTTGGAATTGCTAGAAGTGATTGATAATGGTTTTGGAATAGACCCAGAAAATTACGAGACACTTGGCAAGTATCCTCTTTATTGATAATAAAAGAAAAAAAAAATGGTTTCTGTGCAGCATCAATTAAGACGCGTAAAAAAACTTTTGTAGCGTTAAAACATTACACCTCAAAACTCCAAAACTTTGAAGACATTGTCGAACTCGAATCATTTGGGTTTCGTGGCGAAGCACTCAGTTCGCTCTGTGCTCTTTCGAAACTCGTAGTTGTCACGCGTACAAAACACCAATTATCATCAGGGCGACGGCTAGAATACGATTCTGATGGGCGTTTGGTCAAGCAGACGTTGGCTGCGCGTGAGGTAGGTACGCGTATTTAATAGTCAGTTTCAAGTTAATATGGCAAATGAGAAATTTCGTGTAGACAGCAGTTACCTCATCAGTTTATTTATTTTTATTTTTTTTTGAAAGGTTGGAACAACAGTCACGGTAAAAAAGTTATTTGAAAATCTGCCAGTACGATTTCGCGAATTCAAAAAGAATGCGCGACGTGAATTCATGAAAGCCTTAAACTTGGTGCAAGCTTATGCAATTATTTGCAGTGATGTGCGAATAATGTGCACAAATCAAGTAGGGAAAAGGTATTAGCTTATAAATTATATCAACCACTTATCTTCAATGGTTGTATCATATATTTGAAATATTAATTATAAAAATAGTGAAAGAACCAAAGTAATTGCTACACATGGAAACAAGACCATCCGTGAAAACATTGCGAATTTATTCGGCGCGAAAATTATGCTGCAGATAATGCCTTTTGAACTTTTTCTTCAAGTGAAACCAGCGAGAACTTCCCTATCATCTCTAAAAAGTCAAGTCACTGAAAAAGAAAGGTTAGAATACATGGACGTATAACTCCGTTTTAATTGATGAGGTTATAATGATAATATAATGATTATTGCACAAATAGTGAAAATACACGAAAAATTCATGTTACTGGACACATCTCAAAGCCATCAATCGGTAATGGTCGTACAAGTACTGATCGACAATACTTTTATATAAATGGTCGGCCATGTAATCTTTCAAAGGCTAGCAATAACAAATTACCTATATCTCGTTTTTTGAGTTATATCTGAAAAAATCGTTTTTTTACTAATCGATTGACTTCGATATTATAGATTGCTAAAATCTTTAATGAGGTATACAAGACATTTAACACCAATCAATATCCATTTCTTGTTGCGAATTTCATGCTTCCTAAAGGTTTGTTTTTTCATTAACCATAAATGAAGTCGCTTGTACACATTTTTTTGAGTGTAATATGGTTACTACTGTGCTGTTTCTTCTTTCCAATTAGACGCTTATGATGTGAATGTTAGTCCTGACAAAAGGACGATATTCTTACATAATGAAGCGCAAATCCTCGAGGCATTAAAGGTTGAGAATAAGCACAATATTATTTTTATTTAAACTATGATACTATTTAACAACCATTATATTTTTTATGGATGATTTTTTTTACAGATAGAACTGAATCTTCTGTTTCAGCCATTCCAGTCCACATATGTAGTTTCAAATTTAGAAGCCGGTGAGCTTGCAAGCAAAGAAAATCAGTATCTTATTGATAAGTTGGGCTCTAATAATCAGTCATTGAGTGAACCGGATGTAAAGTCATTGTCACCATTAATTTACCAAGAGCAAGAATCTGAATTTAATAATTCGGACATCTCCTCATCGTCCGAGAAATCCGCATCAATATTAATTCAAGTTGACGATAATAAAGATTGCGGTACGACTATATTGTCTCCCACAAAGTTCAATCCCTCAGAAAAGACTTCAGTTGTATATAATATTTCCAAGAACAATTCTGTACCAATATTAGACAGTAGAGTAGAAAAATCTAATAAGTGTATATTACCTTCTTCCGAGCGTATAGGTCAACTAAGAGAAAAAAGTTCATTTAATAAAAAGATTACAGAAGAGTCATTAGAAATACCTGCTCCGAAAGAAAGCACAAGGCATGTTATAAACAATGAAAATGTAGATGACGCTAAACAAGACGTCGATGATGATGATGACTCTGTTCCTATTATTTCTGATACAAAGATAGAGAATTCTGAATCACCTTTTGAAGACTCATTGTCTCCACCTCTGAAAAATGCATCGTATCAAAATGAAGAATCAAGAAACCTTGATGAAACAAACTCTCTCGCCAATATATCCGAGAATATTCTTTCAACAGATTGTAAAACAGATGATTATAATAAACTAATTGTAGATTCTGACGAAACAATCAATGTTGATTTCGATATCAACCGATTCAAACGAGGGAAAGTAAAGCGTTCTTTAAAGCAGCGACCTGAACATCCTAAACCACGTTTAGATAAAGCCGGACTCGACGTCCCTGATAACGAAACGGCAGAGCGTGAACTTAGCAGAGTAATCTCCAAAACCGATTTCTTTCGTATGCGAATAATAGGACAATTCAATTTAGGATTTATTATTACGAAATTGGATAACTCCGCGAATGGCGGTGGCGATTTATTTATTATTGATCAGCACGCGTCAGATGAAAAGTACCATTTTGAAACGTTGCAACTTTATACAAAGATTCATTCTCAAAGGCTGATTAGGTTTTTTTAATATCTTTTTTTTTCTAGTAAAAGATTAATCCTTGGAATGATAATAATTATAAATTTTTTTTTGTTTTGAGTCCGAGGGCTTTACAACTTTCAGCAAGCGAAGAAATTATGGCAATCGAGAATATTGAGATATTGCGAAAAAATGGATTTGATATTGAGGTACACGAAGAGGCTCCGGTGACACACAAACTGAAACTTATATCACAGCCGGTTAGTAAAAATACCGTTTTTGGAGTACAAGGTAAAATATGTCGCTATACGTGAGATTCAATAAGTATTTAATCTATTAATTTTTCCGTGATATAAAAAGATTTAGAAGAATTGATATTTTTATTGTCCGAGAGACCGGGAGTGATGGTACGATGCTCGCATGTGAGAAACATGTTTGCCTCACGAGCTTGTCGAAAGGCTGTCATGATTGGTGACGCGCTGACTAGACGGCAAATGCAAAAGGTTCTATTCTGTTTCATATCTTACATTCTGTGATTTTCCGTAAACTCAAACCACCCATTTCTATTGTAATTAACAAATAGATTGTGAAACATATGGGTGAAATCGACCAACCTTGGGTAAAGTGACCTATCTGTTTTATATCCTCTTCAAGTTTAAAATTTGATCTTTTCTATATACATGACAAAATAGAACTGCCCACATGGTAGACCATCAATGCGACATCTATTTGACCTATCACAAATTGAAAACTATAAATCGTACACCACCCGACTTGGAAATAATAACGGGAGTCTCTATCAACTTTTAACAAAAGATCCTTGTTAAATATAGTTTAAAGGTAGATCTAACAAAATAGAGTTTGGTTGCAATACTTGCTGACATATATATATATGGATTTTATCTTGCTAATCAAGAATCTCGAAAGGAAGTCAAAGTGGAGATTGGCTTAATGTTTTTGTGTAATTAATTATTTCAAACCAATGCACGCACTATAAATTCTCTAAATGCATGGCATTTCAGTGCAATGTATCTTAGCAAATACCATTCTCTTTAAATTACTAGCGGTGGAATAACCAATTTTTTTTCAAAATTTCGAACAAGTAACAAATCAGTTGAGCATGCAAGTAGAATCCATTTGAAAAATCAGAGTGGCTACAAATCGTTAATGCTTGCCCGCACTAAAGTTTGGAATACATAGATTTATATATAATGGCAAAAAAGCAATAATTCTTTTAATAAATTAAATTCTAAAATCCTCATCAAAAAAAAGATATTTATCAAGAATAGATGTACTTTGGCGAAAATATATAGACGAGTACACAGTCAACATACCCACCGTGCATTTCACAGAAACAGCCATTTTGAGTATCTCGGATTCGAGTACGTTGTGTCATTTATCGGTGTTGAAATTCTGATTCTGTTGGTTATTATTTGCTTATCTCAATGGTATTGTATTTGTATATTCATATCAATTTCAGATGATAGCTTGTCGACCTGGTAGCACTGTTTCTGCCTTTTATTTGAAATCCAGAAAAATCTCACGGTTGAATATTAATTATTTTCAAAATTCCAAACAACAAATCGACATACCTCGCCATTAGAAAGTATATATTGCACGACATTATCAGGGAAATAAATTTCCGCTGTGCCGTCAACGTGTGTGCGTTCAATCTGTCCATTAGAATATTCGACGACTTCTTCTCCATCTGCGAAAATTGTGTGTACTGTTCCGTCCGTGTAGAAATAGGTGACTTTTTGATGTGGGATAATCTGAGATATTTAATTATTATTTTTTTTTAATGGATTTTGCTATCAAATTTATTATCGAATTATAATGACCGTGAACGGTACCTCTTTTATATTCCCATTCGTAAAACGAACTATAACAATACCATCATTCCTGATTTCTTTTGTAATATCATTTGAAAATAATATCAAACGTGTTCCATTCGAGTAAACACGTTCTATTTTCCCTTCGTCATTTTTTATAATCTCCTAAATGCGAATCAATCAGATTCATGAACGGATATTAAAAGATTGACTTTGAGAATTTAAAAAAAATAACCTCGACGCATGTTCCAATATTTTCAATTTGCTTGGCAAGCTTATCCAATTTCTCACATCCAGGATTTGGTGGTAGATTGAATTTTACAGTTTTACATGTTATTGAAGATCTATCGATTTCTGCATATTCGCAACTATTGTTAATACTCCCTTGATTGTTATTATGAAAACTATGATAATTTTCTTTGGATTTTGATGGAGATTCTAGTGATAAGACACTTCCACCCTACACATCAAGTGCCTCAATTAGACTTTGGTGGATTGATTTGCTCATCTTTATCGGAGCATTCATTCACCTTCTGATTCTTTAAAAGTTCTTGATTCTGCCGTGACAACTCACTGATTCGTCGCTTTAGTCTTTCCAACTCAATCCGATGAATATTTTCTCGATGGCGTAGAGTATACTGTAAATTACATATTTGTTTTTGGAGATTGTCCACTTCTTGAATATGTCTACGATAAAGATTACTAATATTAATAAATCTGCTTAATTCATCAATCAACAAGAATGCATAACAATTCCCATTGCTTGAAAAATTAAGAGATTATTATTACTATCCCCGCCCACCTTTGCGAGGGTGCCAACTCCAGTTCTGCCCGCGTTTTAGTCCACTTTTTCTTCTCAGCTTCTATGATTTGTAATTCTTGTTCTTTTTTCTTTTTGATTTCTGAGAGTTCTGTGTTTTTGTAGTGTTCGAAATTTGCCTGTATGTGATTTTTGTATGATAGATAAAATTTAAATTTGCGATCTGTAATTCTAATATTACTAGTAAATACCTTTTCTTTAACGAGCTCTTCGTATTGTCTTTCAATATCCTTGAAATTCTTGTCTTGAGGTGTCGTACGCGTCTATAAACTCAAAAATCAAAAATTTAATATCCAATGCAACTAAGAGTTAATCGAACAAAATCTAAAATAAACACATTTGCGTCAGCATTAGATGAGCCGAAGTTGGGAATTTGATGGGTCTGAAGTGGTGTCATTACACCTTTACAATTATCATCAATATTCATCGAGAAACAACTTTTAACGTTTCTTTTGGGCGCTGGTTTTTTTTCATGGTGAATTGTAAAAATAAATAAAATAAAGTTTTCGTTTTAATTTTTAATGCATATTACAGATTTTAATCAGAAAAATCAGATATACTTGAAATCAATAAATTCTCATTATTAATAGTATCGTCGTTTTTTTCATTAGTTGAAGTTGTAGCGGGAGGACGTATCGGTGTTAAATATTTACTCCATGAAATGTCTTCGCGAAGTTGTTGCTTTAATGGCGTGTCAAAAGATTTCGATAATTTTGGTGTTGTAGGCGTAATATTAGTGTTAGGAAGTTTATCACTATATTCAACGATAAAAAAATAAATGAAATATTTTTGATTTAAGAATTTAAAACTAAAACTGTATGATTTAACTCACCTGATTTGTTTCCTCATCAATCTATTGACCCTATTAAGTTCACTCTGCTTAATACTCTCTTTTGAATTAGAATTTTTTGAATTGGATGTTGATAAGGGTGTTTTACTATCATTCCTACGCGTTTTTGTCGTTTTAATTGCGGACATTGGTGCTGATGGCCAGGACTTCTCAAGATTCAAAGACTTTATTATCATAGCATTTGATGATTTTCTTGCTGCTTCTAAGTTATTGTGTTGCAATTCATTATCATTAGACGATAATGATATTTGATTATCGCAGAGGGAATATTGATCCGTATAAGTTTTGTCAGGAATAAACAAGTTTCCTTTCGGGTCAACTAAATAAATAAAGATTGCTGTTTAATTTTCGATGAAAGTCATATATTAAATAAGAAAATAAAGATAACCTGTAACAGTTCGTGAGACCTCCAGGCATATATCCTTTTATTATAAAAATACAAGGTTATTTCAAAAAAAAAAGTCATTAATTCTTTAATCTATAATATAACCTTTTGTTGACCATCAACAGCATCAGTAGTAACAGGAGTAAATCTATCGAAGGCATATATACAACCAAAAGATTTTGTTTGATTTCTTTTTAATGACGCGAAAGACGGTATATTTGCGCGCTCCCAGGGGAAAAGACTACTTTTTTGTGAATTTTGTTCCATGTTGTGCTTTTTGCGCTTGTAAAACACACGTATATATATATATATGTTTACGCGTGACGTAACCAGTATCAAAAAAAGCGAAAATGTTCTATTCACATGATCCGACCATTGCCATTCCATATACATACTATGGTCTAGAATAAGGAAATATGTAGAGTAGAATAGAAGACAAGTCATGGTAATTTCACCTTAGTGTTTAATAAAAGCAATAATCTTGTAATTCACTTTAGTAGGGTTTAATAAAAGCAATAATCCCTCAGACTATTCAATAATAATTCTCTTGGTTATTTGTGTCTCTGGCACTGCGCCGATTTTCTAATACCACCATAAGTAGCGACGTAAATCCGGTGACAACTTTTTGGTGCCCGCAATTAGCTCAGCAGGACGACACGACTACTTTACAGCAACTTCACCGGATAGTATGCCACCATTCTAATAAAAATAACAACGAAACCTATAGCTATATCGTTCAATTACGCGAGGGCAGCCAATTTCAACCAGAAACGCAGACAATATAATACAACCGACGGTAATAGTTCCGGAAAGTACTAACAACAGCGACAAACGCCACTTTATCATTATATATAAGTAATATTTCACCATGCAAATTTTCGTGAAAACACTCACCGGAAAAACAATCTCTTTTGAAGTTGAATCTTCGGATACAATCCATAACGTCAAAGCTTCATTAGCTTTATTAAATAAATTGACATCGGAGAACTTTGACAGCATTTCTGATCAAATTATTGATTATGCCAACAAATCTCGCAACGAAAAGGATGGTCGGACTTTAAGAACAGTCATCCAACTCATTTTACTCAAAGCATATGATGAGTCTAATTTCAGCCAGTTGTATGCGCGGCTTTGTAAGAAGATGATGGAACGAATTGATCCGGAAATCTTGGATGAGAATGTAAAGAGTCCACATGGTAATCAATATGTACAAGGTGGAACATTGTTTAGGTATTTATTAGTACAATTTCGATTGCGTTTTTTAAATTGAAAACTTGGAAAAACTCGTACATATAATTGAATTATTTTCTAACCATGTTTTCTTGAATATTAATTTTTTAAACAAATAGAAAATATTTACTAAATCGTTGCCAAGAGGACTTCGAAAAGGGTTGGAAATTAAATATACCAGTACCTAGCAATGAAAAAGGAGAGCCCGATCTTTTATCCGATGAGTGTTACGACGCTCAGGAAACTAAACGTACAGGTCTCGGCCTAATCAAATTCCTTGGCGAACTCTTCAAGCTCACTATGCTCACCGAAAGGATCATGCACGAGTGTATAAAGAAACTGCTCTGTAACGCCTTAAATCCAGAAGAGGAAGAGACGGAAAGTCTTTGTAAATTGCTTACTACTGTTGGTAAGCAACTTGATCATCGAAGGGCTAAGGTACACATGGACGTCTATTTCAATAGGATGAAAACTATGAGCAATAATCCTAATTTGAGCAATAGAATAAAGTTCATATTACTGGATGTCATTGAACTCAGAAATAACAATTGGGTTCCAAGACGTAATAATGATGCACCAAAGACAATTGCAGAGATCCATGGAGATGTGTGTATTATAATTTATCTCAATAATTTTTTGTACGTGTTTTTCTTTAGAAGTTTACTAAAGTCACAATTTTGAATAGGCTGCTAAACAGAAAGAGGAGGCTGAATTCTTACGGCGGACAGCTAGAAGGGGTAAATGTCATTTTCTTATGTTGGTCTACATTTTTCCTTGAGAAATTTTCGTTAAACTTCTATTAAAATACTCTAAATTATAGGTTTACCGAGACTCGACCAACAATTATCTCGACTTGGCTCAGGGCGACGGGATACACGTGACAAAGGAACACACGGAGGAAATGTTCCAGCTAACGCAGATGGTTGGGGCACAATTGGAAGCTCTTCATTAGCATCAAGAAAAACTGGTGATTTGTCCAAATTTGGCTCTGTTTCACGAAGTGAAGTGTCAGCATCAAGAAAAACTGGTGATTTGTCCAAATTTGGCTCTGTTTCACGAAGTAAAGTGTCGGCATCAAGAAAAACTGGTGATTTGTCCAAATTTGGCGCTGTTTCACGAAGTAAAGTGTCTGGTCTAAGCTTAGCTTCACAAGAGTCATTCGCTGGTCTTGCTGGGGGATCGAAAGGCTGGAAAACAGATAGCCGAGATCGCGATAACAAGTCTTCGGTAACGAGTTCAGTTCTTGCCATCACAAGTAGCACCAGTGTATATAACGTGTTATCATCACATACCGAGAATATTGAAGGAAGGAAAAGTACAGAAGGTGCTTCCACCACTACCGAGTCTGCAAAGTTAGTTGAATCATCTTCAACTCTTAATCCTCCACAAGAGCGAAGGAAATTGCAGCTATTACCAAGATCAACTCAAGGAAATACCCCCATTAAATCTACCGATGCTCTTATCAAGGATACTTCATCAACATCTACGGTCTTGGATGTAGAGGTTTGTATGCTTGAAATTTGGAAATTGTGTATCTTTATTTCCACTAAGAATAATTATTAACTAAAATTCTGTTGAACCTTACCAATAGGAGGTATCTAAACACATGAAAGAACTTCCTCCCCAATACCTATCAGAAGCGATGCTAAGTTTCATAAATGAGAGCCTTTCCGAATGTAGAAGACCTTGAACTCCGATATGTACCACACGTGTCCGATTTCACCGGTCAGCTACTCCATAGCGCTGATGAAACAGCTGATGAACCTATCAAACGTTGGAATCCTGTGCAGCAAAAACCATGTTAGCCTATCTTGATGCTTTGAAGTCGGAAATTGGGAAAGGAGCACTCGAGAGCAAATTAAAAGACTCTTCCTTCACGATAAAAACGATCTTTCCTAAAGTTATCCCAGAACAAATTAGTAAAGTTTTGGACAAACGTGAACTCTCTAAAATACGGAACATCAATAAATAGGATAGAATTGACAACAAAAAAATATTTCTAGATTTCTTGTTCGCTTACTAAAAGATCATTATGGTCATTATTATTATTACAGAATAATAATACCTAGAGCAATTATAATTATATATATATATATATATGGTCCAGTGCAAAAAGATTGGTTCATCAGATAAATATTAATAGATTATTTTTTCAAAATAAAATTTTAATTCTGTCTTATTTAATTAAGTTATTAGATATT
>CAJVPS010001932.1:0-13693 GCA_910591765.1 Ambispora leptoticha | reverse complement strand
ATTGTCATTAATATAAAAATGACCAGGAAATTCAGAAATACGAGTTTGAGGAGTGATTTTCTTATGTCGTGCCATCATTTTTAATCAAAAAAACGTGATTTTTATTCAAAAAGGACGTGTCAAAAAATTTGGACGCATTTTTCTATAAAAGAACAAGGGGATAAATTCACAATTTTTGCAACCTCCGCAGTTTAATATGATTTCTGCAACACAAAGTTCTAACCTCTGCAAAAACCCCATTAATCTGCAATTTCTGCGGTTTTCTGCATTTTGCAGAATTTCATCGTCCCTGCTTTAGGATCAGAGTAAAGATTATCTATAGCAGTAAAATAATCGGATCCTGAAACGTCATCACGTGACAATAATTTTTTTTGCCATGAATAGTTTTCAGAATCACCTTTTTTTCATCAAAAACATGTCGCGAATTTCTCGCTTAAATAATTTTATATCTGTTATATCACGAAGAAACCAAAGCAAATTGCGTAGTTCTTTTGTTCTCTTCAAAAAATGGGAACCTGATAATAACCCGTATACGCGTTTGTGTAAGCTATAGATATTTTATTCCAATTATTAATAATAGAATCTGTTAGCTTAAATAATTTTGAAACCGTAATTTAATAAAGAATTTGGAAAAATTGAATTCGAAATTTAAATATTAAAATACGAGCCATCTGTAATTTTGTTCAGATTCTCAGCATACTCGCATTGTGGTTGAAAATCCCGTTGTCGATCTGGATGGCGATGAAATGACACGAATAATTTGGAAAAATATTAAAGAAAATGTTATTATTCAATTCATTGATTCGATTTATTAATTCGATATCTCGTCTTTCTAAGAATTTGTATCTTTTTTTTTGTACTACATTATCAGCTTATCTTGCCATATGTTCAACTTGATATTAAATATTATGATTTGGGAATCGAAAGTCGCGACAATGTGAGTATATTATTACTTGATTAAACTTTTTATTACTTTGATTAAAGGTTGACATTCTCTCAATGTGACTGTGAAAGACCAATGATCAAATTACTATAGATGCTGCTAAAGCAATTCAAAGATACAATGTTGGCATAAAATGTGCGACCATTACGCCGGATGAAGCGAGGGTAAAAGGTAAAATATATATTATTTGCATTATATAATCTTTGCGTCATTTATATATCATACAATTAAAGATGTCCTATTAAATCAACAAAACAAGAGTTCAATCTGAAAAAAATGTGGAAATCTCCAAATGGGACCATTCGTAATATTATAAACGGCGTAGTTTTTCGGTTAGTTACTTAATGTGCTCACTTTTGTCACTGCAGAATATAATATTTTACATTCCTTGCCATTTCAGTGAACCTATACTATTGAAGAGGGTTCCTCGAATTGTGTCTAACTGGACTAAGCCAATAGTTATTGGTAGACATGCTTTTGGTGATCAGGTATTCAATAAACCTTTCCATTAATTTATAATGATAGTGATTTGTGGGTAATATTATATTTATTTTACCATCAAGTATAAAGCAACAGATATTATTGTCAACCAGCCTGGAAAGCTTGAATTGCACTTTATCCCCGATGGAAATACTTCTTCAGCCCAATCGTGGCCAGTTTATGAATTTAAGGTGGATTTTATGCTGTTTGTCTTTTTTTTAAAAATTATTAATCTGGAATTGTAATTAAAGAGTCCCGGAGTTGCTTTGGCCATGTATAACGTTGATGAAGTAAGTCTTTTCTTTTTATTCATGCCAATTCTCCAACATCTATTAAACTTGATTCCTTTCTATTGTATTTTATAGTCAATAGAAGGCTTTGCTAATAGTAGCTTTCAAATGGCGCTAAAAAAGGAAATGCCATTGGTATTTATGGATTATACCAACTCTTATTCAAACATATATCTATTCTTACACCTTACTTTCTTAAGTATCTCAGTACTAAAAATACGATTCTGAAAAAATACGATGGACGGTTTAAAGATATCTTCCAGAATATTTACGAGAAGTAGTCTTTCTTATAACAGTCAATGACGTGTATTTACATTTATGATATATGGTATAGACTTTTTAATGATTTATTTGCAAAAGAAAATACAAAGAACAATTCGAAGCCAAGAAAATCTGGTATGAACATAGGCTCATTGATGATATGGTTGCTCAAGCTCTCAAATCAAGCGGAGGATTTGTATGGGCGACTAAAAACTATGATGGGTATGTTGAAACTGGACTACTAGTAATTATAAAGAAGCTTGTTTTATCTATTTAATAAATCAAAAAAGTCTACATTTAGAGATGTCCAGGTATTTTTGCAAATTATCGAAATTTCTTATTGGAAAATTATTTAAACTATTATTCTTGAAAGTCTGACATTTTAGCTCAAGGTAAATATGATAGTATCAATCCATTTCAAGAATCATATTCTATATAAATATTTATTTTATTTAATATAGGATTTGGCTCATTGGGATTGATGACCAGTGTTCTTGTAACACCTGATGGAAAAACTATGGAAGCAGAAGCTGCGCACGGTAAGAATTTTTCGGATGAACTGATTATTTCATAATTATCATGCAAAAAAATTAATTGGATTTATTTGATTCTCCAGGTACGGTCACAAGACATTATAGAGAGCATCAAAAGGTATATTTTTATGAAAATATAATCTGCACATTTCACCTTGTTAACTCATATTTAATTACTTTAGGGAAAAGAAACATCGACAAATCCTATTGCTTCCATTTTTGCATGGACGCGTGGACTCGCCCATCGAGCAAGTCTGGATAATAATGAAGCATTACTCAAATTTTCTCAGGATCTTGAAAAAGCATGTATTGATACAGTAGACATTGATGGTAAAATGACAAAGGATCTGGCATTGGCTATTCATGGGGACAAGTAAGTTAGAAAATTAAATTTCCCTTGATCCTACAGCGAATAAATTGACATTGAATTATATTGCCTTTTCTTAGACTTCAACGTGAGCATTATATAACTACCACAGAGTTTTTAGAACAAGTCAAATTGAATCTAAAACGGATCCGAAATTATTGAAATCACTTATTTTTGGAATATTTGATGACCCGCTTAATCCTTTTAGAGCTCTAAACGCACGGTAATATACATTAAAATACTAAGATTAAATGCAAAATATTAGTAAATAATTTGATCTTTTTTATTATAGATATATTAGAAATTCGATCATTTCATCTTTGACTAATATTATCGTATAGTTCCAGAAATAAGAGATAATTTCAGCCATTGCAAAAGTGATAAAATTATAAAAGAATTTTGCAATTGATTATGTAATTCAAGTCTGAATATTCAGATTGAAAATATCTAGATAAATTTATAGATTTTATTTTATTATTTTTCATATATGCTTCTAAAATACAAAATTTTCTTTATAAAAGTTTTTGATTATATTTTTTTTGTTTTCAATAATTTGAAAAAGTTATAAATTATTATTTTTAAATTAATTATATAATGTAAATAATTATGATCCAGTGCAAAAAGATTTGTATTTCAAATTAAAAGTTAATAATTGCTTTTCAAATTATATAAGTATATAAGCTTAAATATATTTCAAACTAAAGATTGAATAATTATTATAAAATTAAGTTTTAAAGTTTAATAATTAAATATAATTATAAATATATATAATAATAATTAAAAAAAATATAAAGAAATATTATTTATATTTTTTTATATATAGTAATTAACAAAATTATAAAATTTAAAATCAATTTTATTAATAAAATATAGTAAAAATTAAAATTTTTCTTTATATACTTTAATTAAAATAAAATTTTTATAATAAGAATAATTCTTTTAGAAAAAATCTATAAAAATATAAAGAAATATATATTAAATTATAAATAATAAATTTTAATTTACTATAAAATAAAATTATTTCTTAATAAAATTATAAATTTTAATATAAAGAAAAATTTTTTAATTTTTATTATTAAATTAACTTCTTAATTTTATAATTTTACTAGTTATTGTGTCAAAATTATAAAATCAGAAAGTTGATTTTATTAATAAAATATAGTAAAAATAAAAATTTTCTCTTTATATTAAACTTTATAATTTTATTAAAAAATAATTTTTTATTTTTATATTAAAATTAAGTTTATAAGTTATAATTTAATATATAATTTTTTTAAATTTTTTAAATTTTTTCTGAAAGAATTATTCTAATTATAAAGTTAATATAAAATTTTTTTTAATTAAATTTTATTTTTAATTAGTAAAAATTTTTATATTAACTTTGTAATTAGAATAACTCTTTAAAAAAGATCTAAAATAAAATTATTTCTTAATAAAATTATAAAGTTTAATATAAAGAAAAAATTTACTATATTTATTAATAAAATTAACTCTCTAATTTCATAATTATAATTATATAATAATTTATAAAAGTAATAAAATAAAATATTAAATTATTTAATAAAATAAAAATTTTCTTTTAATATATAAATATTTATATTTTAAAATTTTTTATAAAATAATTATTTATAAGAATTTTATTTCTAAAAAATAATTGATTTTATATATAATAAAAATTTTATATAAAAATATTTAAAATATTATTTTTAATTATAATTCTAATTAAATATTCTTTAAATAAAAAATATATTATATATATAAATAATGTAATATTAAATTAGTAATTATATAGCTCAGTTAGTTATCACAAAAAAAATATAGATTTTATTATTTAATTTTATTTCTTCTTATATTTAAAATATTAAATAATACTTTCATATATAATTTGTAATTTCTGTAAATATTATTTCAATTCTATTATATTTATACAAATTTTATTTAGTTTATTATAAATTTTTTCATTGCAAAAATGTTAAAGTTGTTCTTTTGAGTGGAAGTTTGATTTTTGATTTTTTGAAATAATATCTAATTGATTAATATCATATCCAAAAGATCTTATATGTCGTAGCAATAAATAAATCAATATTTTCAAAATGTAATATATTGGGATCAAACAGTCAGGATGGCAACTTTATATATATAATCTATTACAGTTTACATTATAAAAATGATCTATACTAAATTTTAGGCATGCATAATTAAAAGAATCATTAAATTTTAAAAAAAACTGGATGGTCAAATTTAAAAAATTAAAAAACTCATAACTTGGGACGCGATATCTCAACATACAATAGGCCAAAATAGAACCATTAAGTTCGTCTAAAACTATATGAATTTATTGGTTCTATTTTTGTCCAAATTGGACCATTGGATGTTAAGATACCGCGTCCCAAAATTACCGACGTTTTTTGATTTCGCAGAATTTGCAGTAATTATTGCGGAGAAACGCAGTAAATTACTGCAATAAACTTATAATAAAACAATTTCATTTCTCATCACATATTAAATTTGTTACTACCTCTTCCATTAAAATTACATGATAAATGTCACTTCCTTATTTTTGAATATGTTCTATTCTGGGATTTGGAACGTTTCGGAATCATTATTATCTATTCGTCAGAGATCTTCTTGATAAGACTATATATTAAAAAGGATCAACATACTGCACTTAAATAATTTTGTTAATTTATAAAAATGAACTCGAGTTTCAAAATTATATAGACGGCAGTAACTGTAAGGAAAAGAAAAGCAATATAATCCATATCGGTATCTATTAACCGGATTTCCACGCGTAAATATGATCAAAAGTTAACTATGTAACTTTGAAATTTCTTATTATTATGTTCCATATCAATATACTATATGTAAAAGGAAGCTAAGTCTTGCTTTTCGCTCTACGTTTCTTGTTCTTTTTTTTGCCGCCAGAAAATAGTTATATCGCACGCCATCACCGCCACTAAGATAAACAACATCAAGCGATTCGGTCATAATACAACTTGAACAGTTATAAAAGTAAACGATCAAGTTTTCGCGTGATCCGGCAAGTTTGCCACATCATTGGCGTATTTAGAAAGAGATAGGAGGAAATGTTCTAATGAGGAGATCGATCTATAATCAATTGCTCATTTTGAGGATGATTCCGACTTTGCTTTTTTACTGGGATAGATGAAAAAAAATCCTCATTATTCACTCTTGATTCGACGAACATAATAAAATAATGGTCGTAATAACACAGATATCACGTAATAATAAGTTAATAGTAAGGTAATTAAACATAGGCTCTATTTTCTGGTTGTTTGTCTTCTATTTAAAATCGAATGAGTGTACGTATAATTAAATAACAAGTATGCAAAAAAAATAAATAATGATATATATTACAAAAATTCTGGTGATCTGTGATGGTGATGATGGTGATGATGATAATGATGATGATAATGATAATGATGATGGTACAAGGGGAATAATTAAATAAATGTCTTTTGAAATAAAAATGAAAGAGAAATAAATAGCAAAAATTGTCGATATCACTTTCCAATGTTTTTGTTATGAACTAATAAAAAATACCGAAGAAAGAAATTGAGACAAAAATCAATAAAAAATCATAATGTACCCAAAATCAATCAATTACAACAAATTATTATTATTATTATTATTATTATTACTACTACTACTACTACTACTACTATTATTATTATTAGGTGATATTACAGAAAGTTCTACTTCTTCCCCGCCCTCTGTGCCCCTCCGTCCTCGTCCACCATTATTTTCTGTATCACTATTAGAATTGTTCAGTGGTGAACTTAGTGGTGACGGAACACGACGGAACAAATTACTCGGCAGCGTTCTACTACGATGAATAGGCGACGAAGGAGACGAAAACCTATTATTGTTATTATCAATGTTTCTTCGTGGTGTTGAAGTGGCCAGACTTTGAGCGCGATGAAGGTCAACGCGATCTTGTATGGGCCGATATATCGAGCGTCGGAACAACTCGAACCCACTTTCTTCGCCGGAGAAGGCGAACCCAGTGAACGATTGTCGTTTGCCGGAACTCATAAAGAGCATTTGATCTTCGGATCGAAGAGACATTGTTCGTGGCAATGTTGCGGCTTTCACTTGCGGTTCTGGTATTTCTTGTTCAGAGTCACTTTCTGGATACTCGTGTTGTGCTGTCGAAGCGCCACTTGACTCGTCAATCTTTCTTGGTGCTATTGGTATTTCATCTTCAGGAGCCTCGTGCGATCGTAGTTTCTTACGATGTTTTCTTTTCTTTAATCGATAAACTTGCTCGCGTATAATATCGACATCAAATGGCCAATACGTTTTATGTAAATACTTTACAGTGAATCTCGGTAAAATGCTAATAAACACCGCCAACGATATCGTAAGCCAAAATTCCACTTCCGTAAACAGGATCTGATCCACACGAAAGAACCCAACCGATGCAACTAACGAATAAAATTCTGTCCAAGCATAAAACGAAATGATACTAAGTCCAATGATCACAAAAATCGGCCACGTCCAATTCAAGATATTTAATCCGACATAAAGATTTGTGGTTGCAACAACTGAACCAGCGACTAGCGTCCCCATTTGTTGCAGTCCATTGTTGTCGAGTCCATTGGCATGTGATTTTCCATGCAACATTGTGGCGTATGGGATGAAAAAACAGATGAGGGATTGGTAGAATGCGTCCAGCACGTATAACCAGAACTTGGATTTTGTAAAGTCCTGTTGGAGGATGCCACGTTTGTATAATTGTGGATATTTGAGCGACGTTTTTGCGTCAACGTCTTGATCGAAGGCACCTTTTTTTTAAAAAAAAAATTAATAATTATTCTTCCGGACTTTTGCCAAAATGACGAGAAATAAGCCAATTTGGTACATACCAAGAAACATGACAGGGAATGCAGTAAATACAAGATTATAGAACATAACAAACGTGTAATCGTAAAGTAATTGAGCAGTAAATCTAAATTAAAATATCAAATTTAAAGAATAATTAATTTCAAAGATATAAAGTCATTGTATTTATCGTAAAACTATATTTACCCAGCATAAATTTGAAACCAAAACAATGCGATAGTCCACACGATATTCTTGTAAAAGAAACATGAAATCATCTCCGCAATACGAAGATACGACCAACGACCATGAACCAACAAAAGTTTTGTCAGGTATCGAAATTGTGCAACCGCGTAATCAGCGGCCATTGCTGCTTGTCGACCTTCTTCACCAGCGATACCAACACCGATGTTTGCTTCTTGAATCATACTAACGTCATTAGCACCTAAGAATTCAATTCGACATGTAAGCATCACGAATCATGAAATGATCGTAAACATAATCCAAAGTCATCGAGAAATATAATTACCATCTCCAATCGACAAAGTCATGGCGTTCAAACCATTTTTTACCAACTCAACAACCTGTGCTTTCTGTAACGGACTCACACGACAACAGATCACTGCCTGGCACTGTTTGCCCACATCCAGCAATAAATTTTTGACCTCTGGATTAAGTGCATACTTTAACGTTAGCCCATCAATCACCAACGCATGGCGATCATGCGTTTTTTCTAATTGTGGACCAAGCACCGTATCTAGTGCTTCACGTAATTGACTAGCGGTACTTTGTTTATCAGATGCATTAACAATGATAAGTTGCATGTCTTTTTGCAGGAGATTACACGCGAATCCTATATTTATTGCTGTTTCGGTCTTGTCACCGGTTAGTACCCATAATTTTATTCCGGCTTGTGCGAGGGTTGCAATACATTCAGGAACGCCTTCTTGAAGACGATCTTCAATTGCGGTGCCACCCATTAGTGTGAGTGAATGCTCAATTAGTTCACATGCTTCTGCTATTTTCTCTTCGCGGTCGTTTATGCTGGATGAGGCTTCAGCGTATTTTTGCGCCCAGGTATTGTATTCTTCATCGGATATTACTCGATATGCAACACATAATGTTCGAAGTCCTTTAATTAACCATAACGGAAGGATTAAGATTGTTATTCATATTATTCATGTAAAGATAACTCTGATGTGTAAACATACCTTCATTGGCAAAGACTTCTAAATCTGCTAATGTAGTTTCTTTTAATGTTTCATCCCGTCCTTTTTCCAATCTCTCATAAATAATACTGTCAGCACCTTTACAAATCAAAATCACGCCACCTTCTGGAGGCCTAACAATCACCGACATACGTTTCCGTGTACTATTGAATTCTAGCACATTCAACAACGTGAATTCCTTTTGTTCACCCATCACCTCAATCACTAATGTATCTTGATGTCGATCAAGAAAAACGAACCCTACATCACGAGCAGCGCCCACCAAAGCAGCCTCGTCCGGCGACTGAGCCTTATAATCAATCAAGAATGAATTATTTTGATCAGGCCGATCGGCAAGAACAGTATGACAAAGAGCGAGCGCTGAAAAGAAATCATGAATTGCGCGTGACTGTTGGTTCTCTATTTTTAGATCGTGAAATAGGTTTGAATCAATAAATGTGACGTTCGACGAGACGTATTGATTGTCAAATAGTTTGCTCATCTCTTCCAACATTAATTTTTTTTCTTTTTCGAGATCTATATTGTCATCCGCATCGTAGTTCCTTCCTTCTAGCTTCTGTTGTAGTTTTGCACCACGAGTCGTGTCCGTTTCGCCTTTACCATATGAAACGCCGTTGATCGTGCATTTCTTGAATTCCATCACGTTCTGTGTTAAAGTGCCTGTCTTATCCGAGAAGATGTATTCTATTTGGCCGAGGTCATCGGAAATGTTCCAGGTTTTTGGCGTACATGGGTAATCAAGTTTCTCATAGTATATATCAACGTCAGAGTGAATGAAATATGCCTATTATCAAGGCACAAATTAATTTTAATTTATTTATGGCATTGTAAATATAGCAGCAGAAAAAATAATTACCTGAACCGATTTGACCAGTTCAATAGTGATGTATAATGAAATAGGCACAATATTTTGAAAGATAATTAAGCATACCCTAAATAATAATAATAATAAATGGCAGTCAAGATCCATTCTATCTGCAATATGTTTCAAGGTGATAAATTTTATATATATTTTGAAAGACACTTACCAAAAGGTCATGAAAGCACTTTCAAGCGATGATTGAGTATTATTGGGTCCGTTGTCTTCGAAAAAATCGGCGGAACTTTC
Source organism: Ambispora leptoticha (assembly GCA_910591765.1). Lineage (NCBI taxonomy): Eukaryota > Fungi > Glomeromycota > Glomeromycetes > Archaeosporales > Ambisporaceae > Ambispora > Ambispora leptoticha. Next base: position 3,637 of record CAJVPS010001932.1, on the reverse strand, counting down.
TGACTGTGCTGTGTTCAACGCGTCAGCGATCGAGGAGCCCAAGCAGAGACAGAATAAAATTATAAAGTTCATGGTAACCTGATCAATTTATAGGTAATTGCAATAATTATTAGGGTCAAGTAATCGAATCGAATTTTTTAAGATTGATTTAAATATTTACAATACTCGGATAATAAAAAAAATACAAACATGAAAATCTGTTTCAACTTCAATTCGACTCCGTTTACTCGGTGTGTCTCCAGAATTCAACATAATTTTTGTATCAGTACCAGTAAACAACACCAACCCAATCACCCACTCAGTATTTCTTAAGATACATCCTCGCAAAAGTACATCATTAATAGATACAGGTTCAACTTTTACAGCAGCAGCAGGTTGCTCTTCGACCACAATAAGATCACTGAAATTGCTAATACGATTATTATCAGAGATGACATGCAACGCTCCTGTATAAGAATAGAGATTCGAGTGTGGTGGCTCAGATTCAACGTAAAAATGGACATTCTCACAATCACTCTCTGAAACTACATGTGAGGTTGACGGGACAGCATGCCGAACTTTAAGATTTGTTTCTCCGTCCAGATTTTTTGTTTCAACGTAGCAAAGACCGTCTGGTTCACTTGTTGAAAGGATTATCATGTCGGCTGGAACTGCTTCGTCATTTTTTAATTTTACGAGGTCGCCAACTCTTACGTCTTGCCAACGACTTGGAGTCCATCGTGCACTTGTTGGGTTATTTTCATTTATTGTGATTGTTGGTATATCTTTGCCTGTTGATCCCTGCCTTTGAGTTTTATTATCTCCTCGCCCTCCCCCAATTCTGTAGCCTAGGAAACTCAACAAACTACTAAAAATCCTTTTCAAATATTTTTTACGAGTGCCATCAGACGCACCAACATTCACATTATTCCACCCAGTCAACTTCTGTGTAATCGACCGATTCAGTAAATTATCCTGAGTTCTCCGTTTATAATCTTCGAAAGCATCTTTAATCCCTGTGATGATGATGATCGACGCCAACGGGGAAACCACCATAAATACGGAATTATCACCACCAATTGCCGGCACTAACTGCAACACCACCAAAAATAAGAAAAACACATTTGCCACTCTACGAAATTGTTCGAACAAATTTTTCGGCAAGAATGTGAACAGCGTGTATTTCGCAGTCCGGATTTTGTTTGGTACGTAGACTGCTAACGGTTCGCCATTCTGATCCAGTTCACTTGAGGGTAATGGTGTGTTGACATATATGCGACGCTTTGGTTGCGTATATGTCGTCGATGATCTAGAAAGTTTTCGAGCCGCCACTTGCTCGTCTGAATCATTGTCTTGTGGTTTGTTGCGCTTTAAAAGACGCGTTAGGAAGTTCATTTGTTATATTGTCCACGCACACACACAGAGAGAGAGAGAATGTCTGCCTGTATCTTTTCACCCTCTCTCTATACTCTCACTTTCTCTCTCGTACTAAAGACGATGAGTTGTATAAGGAAAAATGTCTGGTTAATAATGTATTATAAAAAGAGAAGGAAAGTTTTTGTCTATAATTTTTCTAAATAACGACAGTTTGGTGTATTTGCCACATGCAGATGGAAAGAGCCTCGCTTCTTAATCGAGTCGACTAAGTGAGCAGTTCAAATCAAGCATAGGAAAAAAAAAAACGACGAACGAAAGGAGAATGAATATGCTCGCTCGAAAATAATGAAGAAAGCTTGATAGGTGTTATTCTATTATTTGTTTGGTATATCAAATACACGAAACTGTTGGAATTCTAAAAAACGACTTTTAAATAAAATGAATGAGTTAAATAATAAATAATAATAGTAATAATAGGAAATATAATCATGGAAAGAGCGGTTGTTGTTTACAATTATCAAACAAAAACGATATACATGCATACGAGACAAACCCGAATTCACGGAATTATTATAACCGAAAAAAGAGCGAGCAAAATTCGCACAACAAACAGCGTGGATGAAATTACAAATGCAATGCACCAACCTTTCTCACCGTGGATTTATCAGCGTTTACGCAAAAGATCGAGAAATTATTTATTATTATTGCCTTGTTGGTCGTTTTTATTAAATAAATAATGGGTAATCAAAAAAAGTAAAAATCCTTTTGGCACATTTGTTATCTAAGTTTATCGTTTTATAGTTTTTATATAAAAGGCAGGGATGTTGATGAGTATTTTTGTGTGAGTGTGTGTCGAGTTTTTTGCGTGTGAGTGGTTGTTACGGTTGTTCAGGGGAAGTAACAAATATTTCTCTGAAGATTCGAATAATCGTGCCGGTGATGGTGGCTCGGCAATAACACTCTACTGTGTTATCGGAGACATTAAAGTATTATCGGGTCATATTTGTACTTTTGAATTTGAGGATTTCCCGAGTATGAGGTGTGATGCATAATTTCAAATCTGCTTGTTTTTTTTGATTTAATTGTTATTATTTCTTGTATGCAAAAACAAAAGCCACACAGCAGCCCGACGAATAAATTTCCCCAGCCACCATAGCCCTCTCCCTTCCACCTGGAGTTATAACTAACTCGACTAAATATTTTTTTGAAAAGGATTTACATGCAGTTGAGAGGGTAAATTCAAAAAAATCTTTAATTGTGAATCTCATGAATGTTTGCACAGGTAGCTTAACTTTTGACAAAATAAGAAGTAAAAAACTCGGATTTCATCAGGAGTCAATAATAATGAATATTCTCGTTGGCTTCAATATCGTCAAGATAATTTAGATACGTAAATCCCCATTTGCGTAATGATAAAAATTGAATACATGTATATGTATTTAATAATACATGTACACCAAAACAAGCGTTTTATGTTTTCAATAAATGTACCAGAAATTAGCCTGCATTACGACTAATAATCTTTGACACTTTCGATCGTTTTTTATTGGTATTTGCACTTTTGTATAAAAGAATCACTGAATGATCCATTTCATTGATTATTATCGATGAAAGTAATATTTCTACTTGGATTTTTATATGAGCTACCGCTAAAAGATCATCATAATTCTCAATTTAAAGATGACCATTGACTCTTTATAATGCACATTCTATTTTATAGTTATAGCAACCTTTATGAGATATCATTATAAAGGAATGATTTTATATAGCTGATTCTTGCTTATAGAAAGGTTCGATTGTATATTAATTATAAAAAAGTTTTAATATGTGAATTTAAACTGAATACTAAAAATCTTTATTGAGAAGCATATATGTTAGTAATTATTACTTTTGCATTCAAATTTAATTAAATTCAAAAATTAATTTAACAAATTTTAAATAGATACTAAAATTTTTTTTATTCTAATGCTTGAAAATAATTTACTAACTTATTATAGCATGAAGATAATTTTAATGTTATTTTTGGATTTAATGATATTTAAACTTTTCATAAATGATGATATTATATTGTTGCTTTTTAAAACTCTGATTATAATGAAATTTTATAAAAAAGATTAATTCTTATAATTAATTGATCCTTGAAAAACGTGCAGCTATAGTAGAGTTTATATAACATTATAAAAAGAGCAATCATGAAAGAGATTTGTTAAAAAACAAAATTAAACTAAGAAATTTGTTAAATAAATCGGTGAAAAATACAAAAATGAATAGTTAAGATTGT
>CAJVPS010001931.1:0-13693 GCA_910591765.1 Ambispora leptoticha | reverse complement strand
TAAATATGAGTAATAATATAGATTAAAAATAGAATTAATTATAAATAAGATTAATTAATAAAATTACTTATTCACCCAATTTAGTAATGATCAATAATTACTATACTATATGCTACAGCTGCACTATATGAATAGATGATTAGTTACAATATCTATTTTGAGATTTAATATAAATTTGAACTCTTAACTTTGAAAAAAGACTGATCAAAATATATAATCTAGCAAAAAAGAAAGACTTAAAATACTTTGAATAAAAATAGCTATTTTAAATTAAGAATTAGTAAATATTAAATCAAATAAAAATGATAAATATTAATTACTGGAAGTAATACTCCTTTTTTTAATCATTTATTAATTATTTCAGAGTCTTCTGATTTAGAGATTTTGGTCAAATATTAGTTTTTTAGATGCTTATAGAGATTTAAAATACTATCATCAATACATATATTATGATTTCTATTAAAATAAAATTTTATTAAGTCTTCTCTTACTAAATGTATCACATATAAATAAAAATTTCTTAAGTTTTCTTCTTCTCTTTTTAATATTAAATATGTTATATTTTCTTAAGTTTCTTTTTTTCTCTTTTTAATATTAAATATACTACTAAACTTGTCACTAATCCACTTACTCATAATAGTTGTACTTTGTCTTGTTTTTTATGCAATTCTAATTAAAGTATATCCAAATAACATTCCTTATCTTCTTATTTTTATCAGATACTGTCATACTAGAAGCACTATATAGGATATTACTATTCTCTTCTAAATTTAATTAGTTATTCATTAATGAAAAATGAGTGAAAAAAATCTATCTATTCAGGAAAAAAATAACTTGACAGAAAAATTATATCAGATTATATAATAAATCATCAATTTAATTTAATTTAATTTCATAACTACTAATAATCAGAATTGAATTAAATTATAATGATTTAATTCTTCTAAAAATTAAGAATTAAACTGAAATCAAACTGAATTAAATTATTTAGGATTCAGTTTGAATTGAATCATTTGGAATCTTAGCTATGTGTGTTATACTTAATTTATAATTTTATTAAGTTAATAATTATTTAATTAATTATTATTAATTTTCTTTCTTTTTTTACTTTAGTTTTAAATAACTTAATAGCTTATTAATTTAAATTCTTAATTATCATGTATTTAATATTTTTTATGATCATTCTTTTGAAATTCTACTTATTCTTGAGTAAATTAAGTGAAATATTATATTAAAAATAATTTATAATTAGCATAGCAAGAAAATATTATATATAGAAAGTCAAGAAGTAATTAAGAAGAATAACAAAGTTTAGTAAAAATAATTAGTTACTGAGTTAAGAGTAATTAATTAGTATTTTTCTTTAATAAATACTTATATTTTATCATATATCTTATTTTCTTCTTGCTCTATTGAGAGAGCATTTTGTTAGAAATAAAATATGTATAAATTATCTTATTGAGAAGATAATCATATTTTATCAAAAGTAAATCTTGTATATATTGTCTTATTGAGAAGATAATTAATTATATAATCTCTTGAAACTATAAAAGTAAATAATTGCTGTGAATATAGTCACTCTTACTATTTTAAAATATTTATATATGTATAAACTTAAAATAATAATACTAAATAAAATTTTATATATTATTTCATATATACATGTATTTTATCACATGCTAAGTAAATCTTGATCATGTGTATATTATCACAATAATATCGTAATTACTTTCTAACTGGTATTATATTATATAATACTTGTATGTCAAATTTTCAGTAATGATAGTTATTTAATGTGACTAAGTGTGATATATCATACTTTATAAGTATAAATTATAATTATAGAAAGAGTTTACTTGATATATAAATAATATTTTGAAAAAATAATAATAATTCAGAAAGACCAAACTATTATGCATAACAAATTTTGTCACAATAATCTGACTTTTGTGAACAAAAATCAATATTAGAAAAGATAGTTGTTAAAGCTGGATATATTTCTAAATTTCATTGCAAATATAATTCAATATATTTCAATTGAAAAGAATTTACAAGAATTTTAAAGCTCTATTAATAAATTAAAAACTAAAATAGAAATTCAAGAGAGTTCCGGTGAAATATCCAACTCTCATTAAGAAAAATCTTTAACTCCGAATTCACGCTTAAACTCTTGAATATTTACAACTTTTCCGGTTTTACGAGCATGTTCCGCGGCAAATACATAAAGATGAGAATCTACATATATACATAGCAAATCAATTAATTTTTATTTAGAAAAATTCAATCAACAAGCCTCTATAATACAAACTGAAAGTTTCTAATGGTCCAGTTTTTAAATAGTTCGCTTTATCCACCCGTTGACCAGCTAATGCTATCTCGCGAACGAACGATTCTACCAATCCAAAGTCACCGCCGCCTAATCTCAATTAAGAAGATATTCTAATTAATTTCTTAATCTAAATTGCATATATTATCGCAAAGCAAACTCACCGTGACCTCGTAAATCAAGTACTTTAAGAAGTTGAGCTGGCGTTAAGGTTTCACGACGATTCTTTAAGAAATCGTAATACCGTATTTCATTCATACCATCGCATTCGAGTTCGCCCAGTGTCCCAAAAATTCTTTCAGGAAAACAACCAGAAAACGAAGCCATGAAATTATATGAGAAAAATTAACAGTTCAATAAACATTTGCTAATACATATATCTACCTTGTCTGTAAATTAATAATAAATATTGTTTAAAAAAGAATGCAAAATATTCCTGTTTATATGATATAAATACGTAACAAACCTTTCTAGCACAAATGGATTCAGTAAACGCTATCATAGTGCAAGAAGCTGTTGTACCATTTTCAAATTCCATATTTACAATCTTTTCAATCAGTTGAGAAAAACGCATATAAATACAAAAATTTTAGGATCAAAAAAGTATTTCATCAGAAAATATTTACTTGATTATCCACTACATCATTGTCACATTCATACACACAACGACCATACGGACCATTTTCCAAAGCTTTGGTGACATTTTCAATATCTATAGAAATGAAATCAAATGTAAAAAAGTATATCCAAAGTTGAATCAAATTTATTGTTCAAAGGTTAATTAAGTACCTTCAATATCTGTTATCACACTTACAGGCCACCCACGAGACCCCCGTTTCGCGCGATCAAGATAAATTCTTTTAGCTGAATAAGGACAAGAAGGTTCTGCTGCACAATCTAAACATCGTCTTAAGTTAAAAACCGTTAATTAACAACAGATATAACAGATTAAAAATCTGCATTTTATTTCATCAAATGATATTACTTTGCATCACCAGCATCTTTAGGCTTGTTGCTTGCACGGAAATGTCTTAAGTTTCCAAAAGAGCTTACACTCTAGACGAATTAAAGATATTATTTAACAACAACAAAAACAGAAAGGAGTTGTTACACTTACAATACAAGGAGAGTCAATCCAATGCGCCAAAAGATCTTTGTTAAATTTTCAAAAATTCATTAGATAATAATTTCTTTAACTTTCGTGAAATCACATGATAAAAAAGATTTAATTGGTTTAACTTTAAAAATCACATGATCTAGAACCTTGTAGTTCACGTGACTTCACAATGATCCCTAGAAAATTTACCTAGATCATGACAGCACTATTATTAAAAAATGAAACGGCGGGATCTTAATAATACCATTCTTCGTTAAGATTCACAAGAATATAGTTAGTCACATTACCTTTGCCATCAAAGAAAAGGATGCTTCTTTTTCGTTTCTCCAATTACCGCGAACATACTGCATAAATTTATGAGAAATTATTTAACTGTCCCAATAATTTCAATATCCAAGACCTCTTACCGAATGCGCAAAATGCCAGAATCCTACAGGTTCCATGTGTTGAATATTCACAATATCACCAAGGATACCAGAATCGATGATGAGTTTAATAAGCCTATTATGAGGTGTATATCGAAGCACGTGACCTAAATATCCTTACAATTGGGTTTAGGTTCTAATTCACAATGAAAATAGTTCGTTAAAAAGCCTTTGTTTGATTTACTTACACACAGCAAAGATAATCTATCAAAAATTTTATTGAAATTAGAAATCGAAAATCCTGGATATAATGCACAAAAAATCAAAATATTAATGTTATTTAAATTCTGCAATATTACTTCATTTTGAATAGCGGCTTCGGTAATTAAGCGACAATCTTCAAGTGTGACAGCCATTGGTTTTTCCAATAGAACATGATAACCAAGATTAGCAAAAGCTATTGCTGGTTCTGTATGTAAATTATCCAAAGTAGAAATTATCACCGCATCACATAGTTTAGGACGGCTAGCTAACTAAAATAATTATACCCATTAAATACCATTTTCAGATTACTAAATAAATTACAAACAATTATAAAGAAACTTACATCACACCAGTCATTAAATACATTCTTGTCTGGAATCGAATATTGCTAAACATTCACGAAATCTTTAATTAAAAAACAATAAAACAAGTTTATAAACTTTAATAAGAAAACCAACCTTTTTCATATTCTCTCTTTTAAAATCATTTGGCTCGGCCACCGCAACTATCTTAAGCCATTCAGGATTCTCCATAGAATAGTAAGCATATCCTTTACCTCTATTCGTATAATATATAGTGTTTAGATTTTAGCCGAACTATTATAATGGTTAGAAAGATAAAAACCTTTGGCCGGCGCCAACAACAGCAATGGTAACAGGCGTAGCTGGAGGATCCGGCTTTTCATGAATTATTCCAAGTAGAGGCACAATAGACTCGATTTCTGGACTTTCCATTTTATCACGTTCGATATATACGAAAGAGCGCGAAGAATTTTTGCGAAAAATCTTGAAAAATGACATGTAAGTGAATACTAAAAGTTTATTGTGATTACTTATATGGATATGTAATAAAGAAATGTAAAAATATTTTCTGAGCACGTGATTTTTTAAGGAGTAACGGAATAGTTGAACCGACCTCTCTCTTTAAAAATATTTTACCAATCATTAATGATTTCATATCTTGCGATTTGATTGGTTGGCTTACCCTTAAAAAGCACGTGCTCGGAAAATATAAAAGAAAAACCGTTGTTCTATAAATAAACATTTGTTACACATTGATCTTGCGATTTGATTGATTACCTCTTAAATATCAAGTTCCGAACATTTCACGTGGTTTTTTCAGGTAACTTAGTTTTCAAGTATTTTTTATCTTTATTAATTTTTATAACACAAAAAATTCTAATTTCTATATGTTTATTAATATTAATAATAATACAATACAGAATCTTTCCCAATACACGATTTGATGTTTACTTATATTGTTCTGTGCGTTTAGATTTCACAAGTATTTCTTCAACCACCGATTCTACATTTCCGTTATACATATACAACAGCTCTTTATTCTGTAGATCATTTCCGAATCCCATCGCATGTAATGCCTCTAATTTTGAATTCATTTCATTTGGTGAAAGTCCGTACGCTTGCTCTTGATATACTTTACCAGGATATCCATTATATGTATAATTATTATTGTTGTTATTATTACCTCTACTTGCTCCTCCTGATCCTGATCCGCTTCCTTTATCATTATCGGCATTGTGATTTCGCCAACGAGATGACAAAATAGAGCCAGCTTGAGGACGACCACAATAATTACTGTTTCCACGAGGTGATCGATATTGCATCCAAGTACGATTAAATTGTTGCGTTAATATCGGAACTTGTTGTCTTTGGTCGGCTGATTTTATTTCTTGAGTATCATTATTATTATTATTGTTGTCGTTGTTGTTGTTGTTGTTATTGTTATTGTTATTATTGTTATTGTTATTATTGTTATTGTTATTGTTATTTTTATTGTCGTCATTATTGTTGTCATTATCATTATTATTGTTGTTTTTATTATTATTATTATTATTATTATTATTACTTCCCTTTTTATTCAAGGAATTTAACCATTGTCGCCAGAAATCTATATCAACTTCTTGATTTTGAAGAAGTTTGTCCCTTATTATATTAACTTTTTCAACCAATTGTGGATTATTTAATAAATAAAGTTGATTTTGATCCAACAGACTTTGAAATTCTTCTGCAAGAGATGTTTGTTGATCATGTGATGGTAATGGAGACAGTTGTTCAAATTTGTCATTATCCTTGGATCTTTTTTCCATATTTGATTCTTCTTCTATAATAGCATTATTTTTGCTAATAAGTTCTTTAATAGGTTCTTTTTCTTTTTGTTCAGTGTCAATCGGAGTTGTATAAATTGTAGGATGAAAAGTAGGTTCAATATTGACAAATTCATCTCCTTCCTCCTCTTTGTCAAATACTACAATATCTTTCTTCTTATTACGTGTAAACGAAGAGACGCCATTTTTATTACGCGCGAACGAAGGAATCTCATCGATCCCAAAAGTATCCGATATCAAGCTTGTATTTGATACAGATGATACCGCATTGTTTATCTGATTATTATTATGATTATCCTCGTTATTATTGTTATTATTGTCAATTGTCTTTACAATTACATTAAATTTCAAAGTATTCTTTTTTTTATTATAATTATTGCGAATATGTTCGCTAAAGACTTGTTCAAGTTCAAAATCCGTAGATAAGGTGATATTATCTCCTTCTTCATCAGTATACGAGAGAGTGAATGGAGTCCAAGAGGGTAGTTTGAATAAATCACGAGTACGTTTCTCGAATTCTGACCATGTAATTTTTTCAGTGTCTTGAATTGTGAATCTACGTGCTTTCGATTGATAAATAATTTTGATATTTAACATGTTTGGAATAAATTAATTTTTCGATAATCATTTAACACTTTTTTTATCGTCGTTTCGCCTATTTATTAAAAAAAAAAGGCAAAGCAAATGTACGGGAGTTTGGGTTATGAGCTAAATGTGCAAAGTAAGATGTCGTGTATTGGTGCGTGTACGTGTAACAAGAACTTTATTATTCTAGGCGTCACGAGAATTTTTATACAATAATGATGATAATAATAATAGCTAAGATTATAATGCGGATTGATTAATGAGTGGTTCGATATCTTTTTCAATTTCGCCGGGCTATTTTATATAATACAAGGATTAGTAGCAATTCTTTTTTCTCAGCGAATATATTAGAATGTTATTAAATTTACCTTAGCAATACTTCCATATCGCTGCACAACTTTACCATTACGATCTATCAGAAATTTCTCGAAATTCCATTTGATACGTCGAAGTCCAAATAACCCTGCCTTCTGACTTTTAAGATAATTGTAAACGGGGGAGGCATTATCACCGTTTACCTCGACTTTAGCCATGATTGGAAATGTGACACCATAGTTTACTTGGCAAAATTCAGAGATTGCTATATCGATAGAAATAAGAACATGAGATAATTTATATATAAGATTTAAAAAAAAATTTATGATAACAACCTTCTTGGTTATTTAATTCTTGATTGAATTGACCACTTGGAAATCCCATAATCACCAATCCATCATTCTTATACTTTTGATATAACTTCTCAAGACCAGCGAATTGTGGTGTGAATCCGCATTTGGATGCCGTATTAACAATTAACGCCACTTTTCCTTTCAGTTCTGAAAACTTGAATACTTGTTGATTTTTATCAAGTGCTTCGAGATCATAAAAAGATGTCACGATAATGGTTGCATCAGATTGAGGCATTTTTTTCGTAGAGTCGGAAAAAGTTGAATAAGGAGGAGGATAAGCTAATTGATAGAAATTAAAAAGTTTAAATATAATCGAAATAACAATTACAAAAATTGAGACCTTTAAAATTGATTGATCAATCATTCCTTGGGGGATTTATATAACGATGAAAAATCAGTTATTAATGTCCATATTTGAGGGGTTAATTAACTGAATCGACCGAATCGGGTAATACCAATTTAAATCATGTGTCAGGACTAAAAAAAAACATTACTTCATTTTTGATGATGATACCAACAGTATTTTCTCCGTTGTCTTTATGGAGGGCCGGTGCGACATTGGGTAAGTAAAAAGGCGTGTGTGCATTGAAATTTATATGTACATTTTGGGAACGCATTATTTATGATCCTTTTAGGTTCTACTGGGATTTTACTTGCAACTTATGGTCAGATTTTTTTTCTTTTTTAAATTAGTTGATGAAATGCAAAATACTGAAAAATAATTTCCCGCAAATTCATAGGAGCCCATGCTTTAAAGAACACTGTTAGCGATCCAGCATGGATAAAAGTAAAATTCTTCTATCATCTAAAATTCGCTTTTTTTTAATTAAAAAAAATATCCTTTCCTCACAACTTGTATTCCCAGAATTGGCAAACAGCTACGAATTACCAATTACTTCACGCCCTTGCTATTCTCTATCTTTCTAACGCACATCACCCGGCCACCAACCAATCTCCATTACTGGCTGGAACTTTAATGACCATCGGAACTACAATGTTCTCAGGAGTCTTATATTTGAAGACGTTGTCGGTTAAAGCAAGAGTTTCTCGAATTTTGGCCCCTACTGTGCCAATAGGCGGGTTGTTAATGTGTGCGGGATGGGCTTTTTTGTGGTTTTGAGAGAATTGGACCATTTTTAATGTTTACTTACCTTGTAGATATATCTTAATTTTCATCTTGTGAGGTTACTTTGTCGATAATTAGAAATTCATGTGACATACATATGGTTCATAAGATAACGTGTCAAATAAACAAAAAACAATTTTACTCTGGGTAATATCAAATTTATGATTTTTTGCTTTTTTCAGGAACACACCAGAACATGCAAAATCCCGGAAACTTAGACATTTACTGGCGCGAAAAGAATGATTATATTCCATATGACTACTCTCAGCAGAATGTTGCTGGTACCTCCTCTAGTGCTATGGGACCTTCAAGTACAGGTGGTTAATCTTACGAAACTTAATTACTTTGTTTTTTGCAAGTCCCTCTTTTTATTTTTTTTAATTACAAACCTCTAGAAACCAAACTGTTTGTATTTTTGTTTCTAAAAATATTGCAGCTTAGCATCATCGACCTTATCAGCTATTCATCTCATTGTGTTACTACTCTACTACTATTATAAAATAACAAAAAAAAATGATAATAATTTTCGTGTTATATTATACATTCTCTCCAAATTATTCTTTTCTTGTTAAAAATTTTCAGCACAGCTTAACCGATCTCTATGAATAATTATCATCATCCAAGGACAATGAATGGCTTTTCTAAGCTACTATTACTACTGATAATCTCTCTTGCAGGACATACTAATAAAACATCGATCAATTTTTCTTCTTTTTTTATCCTTCTATTTTCGCATAATCGATTGTAAATACGGTCTTCTTGGCACTTTGCAGCCGAAGTTCCTTATTACCCAGAGAACTTCAATAATAGCAGTAGCAGCAATCAAGATGTCGCCATGAAAGATATTAAAATTGAACCGTCTTCTTATTTTCGTGATCGTTCACCTGATCGACGTCATCGAGAGGATGAGTATCGTGATCGTCACGAAAGAAAAAGGGACAAGGAGAGGGAGAGAGAAAGAGAACGAGAGAAGGAAAGAGATCGTGATGTTGATAGAAGTAGTAGGCGTAAAGAATCTGAAAGAGATCGAGGGAAAAGTCGAGAGCAAAGTCGTGATCATCGTCGAGCTCGAGACGATAGGGATGATCGTGATAGAGAAAGTCGAAAATCACGTCGTTCGAGAAGAAAAAGTCGTAGTCTTTCTCCAAGAAGATATAGTCCAAGCGCAAGATATCGTTCACGTTCTCGTTCAGTAACTCCAATAAATAAACGTCCTAGGAAATTAAACAATTGGGATGTACCTCCTCCAGGTTATGAAGGAATGACGTCTGAACAAGTTAAAGCGACAGGTGATAATTGTTACATTCAAACGCTAATAATTAAATGGTCATATATCCCTTTATTAATTTATTTTTATTTTGTAGGCCACTTCCCTTTACCAGGTCAAGCTGCTGTAGGTGCAACGATAAAACCCCCAAGTGCCCCAGAAACGCCATTAATCCATATTCCCGGAATGGATCCGAATCGTGCTGCTTTGATGATGGGAATGACTCATGAGCTACCGCCAAGACCCAAAGTTAGCCAAGGTGCAGCTGGTCCTGTGGCACAAACAGCTTCACTTGCAAGGCAAGCAAGGCGTCTTTATGTGGGTAATATTCCTTATGGAATTGATGAGGTAAATTTTATTTAATTTAATTATTGTTTTTTAAATTTTTTCAGTTTATTTATGCTTTTTTTCATATTTAGCGTGGTTTATCTGAATTCTTCAATTCGACTATGATTCAACTGAATATTACAACTTCACCGGGTGATCCAGTTATTGCAGTACAAATAAATCATGATAAAAATTATGCATTTGTTGAGGTATTGTATTATCAGTTTTATTTAGAGTTACATTAGTGACTATTTTTGTTAACCAGGAAAATTTGTAGTTTCGCGCACCCGAAGAAGCTACGGCAGCAATGGCCTTCGATGGAATTACCTTCCAAGGACAATCTTTGAAAATTCGTCGTCCTAAAGATTACCAAGCGCCTCCGGGTCATGATCAAGAACCACCGCCCATTCACGTGCCTGGTGTAGTGTCGACGAATGTTCCTGATAGCCCTCACAAAATATTTATTGGCGGGCTCCCTACATATTTAAACGACGAGCAAGTTATAGAGCTCCTAAAATCTTTTGGAGAATTGAGAGCTTTCAACTTGGTCAAAGACAGTTTAACCGGTGTTTCAAAAGTAAATTTTTGAAATACCTTCAAACTTAATTTTGCTTCGATAGCATTTATATTCATAATTATTTCTTAATTTTTAGGGCTTTGCTTTTTGTGAATACGTGGATCCAACTGTAACTGATTTAGCATGTCAAGGATTGAACAATATGGAATTAGGAGATCGTAAATTAGTTGTACAGCGTGCAAGTGTTGGTTCAACTAAAAATACAGGAGTGGCTATAACCTCATTACCTCCTTCTTTACTTATTCCCGCAAATAATGGAGAGATGCAACCTACTAGAATCTTGCAGCTATTGAATATGGTCACACCGGAGGAATTAATAGATGATGATGAATATGCAGGCATGTTTTTTAATCTATTTTTTTTTTACCTTTACATCTCTAACAATAAGTTTTTCTTACTATTATTAGACATTTTTGATGATGTCCATGAAGAATGCTCGAAATATGGAAAAATAGTTGACATGAAAATTCCTCGTCCAACACAAACCGGATTAATGGCAGGCGTTGGAAAGGTATATATTACTAACGCATGTATATATATATATATACACATATATATATATATCTAATATATCCCTGTGCAGCCATTTTTATTATTGTTATACGTTTACGTGTGACATGCATTATTTTTGTATACGAATCTTTCGTCTTGCTCTTTTCACATCCATTGCAGATATTTGTGCGATACGAACGTATTGAAGAAACTGGCGTCGCGCTTCGCGCTCTAGCAGGTCGAAAATTCGCCGAACGTACTGTGTTAACCTCATATATTGACGAAGACAGATATCTTGCTGATGATTTCTAGTTTCATACAATTACACACAGAGATTGCTTATTGGATAATTTTTCTCGTTAGATATATATATACATTACTTTATTCTGTAGCCAAGTTTAAGATAATCGACTCTCGCGACTAAACTTGGAATTATTAATATTATTTGGGGTATCCTTTAACGGTAACATTTTCTGGCATCATTGAATCATAGGACGGCAAATATATGTATAAAAATTAGGGTCGTTTGATACATGTATATATCTCTTTCGCTACATTTAGCATCCCTTCAAGAAGACCTCCAGGTAATATTTATTTATCTTAAGACCCCTATATCAATTGTAGTTTCTTACTGAAAAACGGAGGCAAATCGAGTTTTTACATTGTACTCTGGCCAAATGGCAATAAACAACCAATATATTTTATTTATAAAGTGAACATTATAACGATAGGCGCTAGCGTAATCTGAGAACTGATTGATGGAGGCAAACGAAACCGAATATGCGCTAAGCTGAAGTTTTTTCAATTTTATGTATATTCAGCTTAGCACGAAGTTTAGAATCTGCTAAGCCGAATTTTTGAGACTGTTCCGGAGCTCTTATCTTGTATCCATAAAACGTTGTGCCCAAATAAATTATACTAATTAGAATTTTGCATAATGAAATATAGTAAAAAAAGTCTATTTTAATAATAATTATATTCAATAAATATAATTAATTTTAAAAGAATCAAACTAAAACATTTTAATTCTTTAATTGATTTGAAGAGTTAAATTTAATTTATGAATTAATAGAAGCAGATTTTGAAAAATAATAATAAGTTTTTAAGCTATATAAATCTGCTTGAATTTTCTACTAATTATAATTAAATATTTTTAACTCAAAATAAAGCTAGAATTTCTATTTTAATATATATTAATTTTATTAATCAATAATTAATTGATCTTATATGTAATTAGAATTATTCTCTTAGAAAAAATTTGAAAAAATATATATTAAAATAGAGAAATCTAGCTTTATTTTGAATAAAAATAAAAATATTTAATATAAAATTAAAATCTTTTATATATGATAAAAAATATATAATATAATTAATAAAAAATTTAAGTATTATATTATTTTTAATTATTATTATATAAATTATTAAATATTTTTATTATTTAAATTTAAAATTGAATTATATATTTTTTTAATAATATTTTCAATTAAATTCTAATACATTGAATCTTTTTATAATTATGAAAAAATAAAATTAAATAATTATAGAGATTTTTAATTATAATTAATTAATAATTAGAAAATTAAAAAAAATATAATTATAAAAAATATAATTATAAAAAGATTTAATTATATTTATTTTTTATAATTTTTTAATATTTTTATTTTTAATTTTCTTATATTGAAATTATAACCTTTCTAGTTATGTTATATAATATATCAGGAAAATTTATACAAAAGATTCAAGATATATAGTAATATTAATTGAAATAGAATTCACACAGAAAATTAATTCAAGACAGACAAGATTATTATATTAAAAAAACTTATTCTTTATTATGTGATTGTTATTAAAAATACAGAACAGAAATAGTATCTTTAAATAATAATTTAATATTACATAAAATTAATAATATAATAAATATAAATTAATAATAGTTAATACTTATATTATTAATAAATAAATAAAAAAATAAATAATTATAAATAAAATATATAATTATAATAATATGCTAGTTAAATTAATAAAATAAGAGAAAAAAGAAATTTTACTAAGAAAACTATCTATAATTAAAATAGCTTAAGTATATCATGTGATTTTATGAGATGATTTTTGTGACATAGTATTATATGTAGTGCAGCATATAATGCAGTAATAATCTGCAAGAGAAAATTAAATTTGTTACAAAAATTTATTTATTAAATTAATTATATATAATAATAATTATATATAATAATAATTAAAAATAAGAAATAAATATATATTACATAATATATAGTAATTATAAAACTAACTCTCTCTCTTTCTTAGTTAAGATTTTTATTATATAGTGATCATTAAAAATAATATAACACTTAAATTTTTTACTAATTATAATTAATAAAATACATAATTTTTCTTATATATAAAAGTTTTTAATTTTACTAACAAATATTTTTTATTTTTATCTCAAAAAAT
>CAJVPS010001930.1:0-13703 GCA_910591765.1 Ambispora leptoticha | reverse complement strand
TTAAAATAATATTTAGAATATTTAATAATAATAATATTAAAATATTCAAAATAATTATAAATAATTAATATTTTAAATATTATATAAAAAAATTTATTTAATATTAAAAATTATTATATTTAAAAATTATTAAAATAATATTTAGAATATTTAATAATAATAATATTAAAATATTCAAAATAATTATAAATAATTAATATTTTAAAATATTATATAAAAAAATTTATTTAATATTAAAAATTATTATATTTAAAAATTTAAATTTAAAAATAAATATTTTAACTTTTAATTTTAATATATAATTAAATAATTAATTAAATATAATTTTCTTTTTTTAGCTAATTATTACAAAATACATAGATAAAGTTTTATAAAATATATTTTATATTATTTTTGACTTTTTATATTAATTAATATTATATATTTAAGACTAATATAAATATAATTAAATAAATATTTTTTTATTAGTTTATTTTTTTATAATAAAATAGCTTCTTAAAATATATAAAAAATTAAATATTATATTATATTAAAAACTAAGTTTTATATAATACTAAAAAAATAAATATTATATTATATTAAAAAAATAAAAATTCTTATTACTCTTAAGAAAGTTTATAATGTTAGAAAAATAATAAAAAGATAAAATATTAGTATTTTTATTATTATTTATATTAAATAAAAATAATAAAAAAGTATATTTTTATTAATATTAATAAATTTGATTATTTATATATGATAAATAAAAAACTAAAATAAAAAATTATTAATTTTATTATTTTTATAAATACTTGATAGCTATTAAAATTTAAAATTACTTTTATAAAACTAAAATTTAAATATTTTATAGATAATATTTATTATATATTTAGTAATTATAAATTAATATCAAGAATAAAATATAAAAAGTAATATTTAAAATATAGACTTGATTTTATAAAAAAATATAAAAATTAGATTAAAAAACTAAACAAAAGTAATCTGATCAAATAAATTAAAGTTTAATATTTTTAAATTAGATAAATATAAGTATTATTAAAAAAAAAGAAATTATTAAAAAGTTTATATATTAAATCTACTATTAAATTTAATAAGAAAAGAATAATAATATAAAATTGCTTTACTATTTATAATATTATCAATCTTTATAAAATTAATAGCAGAATAAATAATATATTATATAGAAAAATTCTTTTAAAAGATCTTTTAGAAATTATTAATAATTTTAGTAATGTACTAAATGATATTATTTTTTAATAAAATAATAATTTCAAGTATATTATCATTGAAATCTATCAATAATTTGTTGATAATAAAGTTGATATTCTTGATTAGCTACTATAATTCCAGATCTCAATTCTATGAGATATTATTGATTATTATTACATTATCTTCTGGAATTGATTTTGAAAGAGAGATTTGTAAGAGAAACTTCAGGATGTGTGAAATGATATCAATATCAAGATATGTATCTGTCTTATTAAATCTATATCAAAAAGAATTGCTGATGTAATAAAGGCTCACAGTGGCTATACAAGATAATAATCTAAATTGAAAATAGTTAGTTTTTTAAAAAAAAAGTAAAAAAGGTAGAATTTTTACCAATTTTTTTTATTTTGTTCAAAAAGAACAAATATAATGCAACACCAAAAATTGAGTATATTTTGGTGATTACAAAAAATTTAGCTAAATAATATTATTTGAATTGGTAACATTTTAAACTATATTATGATTGTATCATTTAATCATATTAATAACGATAATGATTGTGATACTTTTAATTGTAGGACGATACATTTATTTGAAAATTTTCATTTAAATATTGCATTATTTTGATCGCCACTGTATAAGTGATTGCATTTAATATTTCAGAAATCTAATTGTTGCCAAAACTTCTGTGTCTGACGAAGTTAAGATCATAATATCTCTGAAATTTTAAAAACTCACGTTTTAATCAAATTATTCAATTTTGGAGGAATGCGATGTTGATTGATTGATTATTAAGATACGTATTAACGTTCAGAAGTTCATTGATATCAGATGATTGAGTGTTGGGTCGGTGTCAGATCGGAATCGATTTCTGACACATACATGTCAACTACTCTATAATGATACCATAAATTTTATTGTCACTATAAGGAATT
Organism: Ambispora leptoticha; assembly: GCA_910591765.1. Lineage (NCBI taxonomy): Eukaryota > Fungi > Glomeromycota > Glomeromycetes > Archaeosporales > Ambisporaceae > Ambispora > Ambispora leptoticha. The sequence goes on along the minus strand of CAJVPS010001930.1, from coordinate 11,559 downwards.
ATATAATATTATCGTAGAGAGATGAATTCATATAAATCATTTAAAAAGAATTATCAAAATTTTTTTAGAAAGATGTTGATTTATAACTAGGGCTAGGGTATTACTTTTAAATGAAAAATAGTTAGAAAAAATGATAGTTCACGCTTTAAATCTATATTATCTTTTTTATAAATTTTTAGTAATTACTTTTTATTATCATCACTATTATTTATATTGGTTGTATATAATGTTGTGATGCATATTATTTTTTTGCTCTATTATGTCTCAACAGCTAGTAGTTCTAAGAACACGCACATCAACGTTATTATTGTGTCAAAAGGTCAATATTTCATTTAAAAGTTGCAAATAATAGTATGCAGTTCAGTAAAATCAATAAGTCGAGTAAAGAAGTTGATATAACTTTTGACGAATGGAGATTTCTGAAGAATCAATAATAAAAAAATTATGAGAAATAAAAGATAAGCTTTTCGCTTCTCCCATGACTGCCCCACATTTATGTTGTCATCTTTATCCAAAGTCTGCGAGATAACCAGGCTTTTTCAGTAGCATAATGGAAAGTTGTTCAAGCCAGTTTTCTGTCAAACATACGCATCGTATCTAGAGTAAGAAAAAACAAAGATGAGGGTTACCGAAATTTTCTTTACTACATATTCGGCTTAACTAAAATCTCAGGATTTTCCGTAGCGTGATGGCAGTTCAAACCTGCTTGCTATCTACACTCTACTGGATCAGTTATCCTGAACGACTATTATTCAAGTATAATAAGCAGCCCTATATTCTTCTATAAATGTTAGTTTGTATGTTCTAAATGAAGGTAAAATCACTACATGTTTTTCAGTATTGACATTAATATACTCATATGATTACTGAAATTAATATAGATATCGATGTCAAATCATATGTACCAAACGAAGTAAATGAAGATGAAATTTATTAATTATACCACAGTAATTATTATTAGTTAATTATAATTTAACATGTATAATTTGATTTATTCTAAGCGCATGTCTCATGTAGTATATAGCGATAGATTTTCTATTTTTCTTTAATTTTCATTTTGTTAATTTCGAAAAAAAGTTATCAATAAATCGTGATTTAAACTTATAACAGTCCACCCAGCAGCATTATCCTCTAGTCTTTTATTATATGCATCCATAACTTCACATAAATTTGCGAATAGCGGCGGCGTTGTAGAATTGTATTCACTTCTATGAATATAACAATTACGACAATTACGACAATTGTAATAATTAGAATATTACGATAAATGAGTTTCGCTAACATGATTTTTGCTATTGCTCACTCTTAGAAAATGGTCGAATTTGTGAGGCTCAATTTCACGTTTAAACTATTGTGCTCTAACGCCAAGAAAGTTAAGCACACCCATATGATAAATGCTAACCAATCAAACATCATGATTTAAATGCTTATGATTTTTATTAAAAAAAAACTTAAAGCTTATCTCAAAATAAAAAGATTTTTTCGAAATTTTGTCTGTGTGAAGTGTTGAAAGGTTTGAAGATGCTTTGCTCTTATTAATCTATTGTGATTGTTGAGTATAAGGGCACTTGATATTTTAGGTTGGGTGCTTGAATCTTAAACATTTGATTGGTTATAATATGTTGACATTTAGATATTTAACAGTAATAATAGTCTAGTGTTAGCGTTAAATAAAATGATGAATTATAATTGCTGATGACAAGACCTAACATATAAGTTATAATCCTATTGATTCGATGGTTTACAATAAGTGATATTATTAACGTTGATGCGTACATCGCCAATCTAACGGTAGTTTTATTGAAAATAATGTATATAAAATCAGAATTAAACCACCCTTATATTCAGGGTTCGATTTAATGGCTAATCGGATCGATAATCAGATGCTATAAAGCTTGAGAGAATACTAATAAATTGAGCGTGATTTAATTATTATGATATAGAGGAAAAAACATTAATTCGCGATTTCTTTTAAATCACATAGCCGTTAAATTGAGCGCTGATTGTAGTTAATCACCGTAGAATTCATCAATAATGATAGTAGGCTATTGACAATAATCCCCCCACTACCACCACTGCGAATCAACGAGCGGCGAGAACTATATTTTTTAATATGAATGAAGTATAGAATTTCAATATCACAAGAAACATTGTCGGATGATGAAAGAGATAGATATCAAAAAGAGTGTCAGCCATGAAAAACTTTCTATAATGATAAAATCCGGGTCAAGAATTTTATTAGAAATACAAAGATAAAAATAACAATTCAATTTATGAAAACTATCGAGAAAGAGACGGGCATTAAGAATGTGGTTAATGGATTACTCTAAGTTCCTTACACGGACAACAACCTTTAGCAGAGCCTCATCGTTGCTTTTAAAGCCTACATCCACTATGTCTGCGAATTAGAACATCTCTCTTGATAGCTTTTTTTAAAATCTGCCACATTCCATATTTGAAAAAATTTCATAAGCAAAATCTGATGCTTTGGCTAAAGTTACTCAGATGATGTGATGTATTCCAACCAATCAGTTGCCGTCCCTCGTTACATTGTGGCGTCTCATTAAATTTGTTCGTGGCTCAATGGTCACTAATTTTGGTGTAATTGAGAATGGCTGTAATGCGGATTAGTGAGTTTTGTGACACTACTTTGTGTTCGATATTAATATCAAATTTGATATTGGTTTATTAAGAAGGATGAAAAATGTTCTGAAGAAAATTTTGAGATTTTATTCAGTCAGCTACGAAATTAAATTTCAATGGTTCACATATTGATCACTAACTTTAGATCGAAAAACTCAAAAAATACCTTAATAATTATCCATATTTGTCATCAAAAGATTTGGTTTACTTAAAATGAAATCCTTTTAGAGTTGCCAAATCTTCTTCATGAATAAAAAGGGTTCTATTAATGAAATTTTATAACGTTTAAGACGAATAACTCTATAAATACAAAGTATTGGCATTCCTACCTCTTTGTTGTCCGGCATCAACAACCTTTAAGCTAAAATAAAAAAATCTAATAATAAAGTTATTTTTAATGATGGCTAGTCAGAATGAGGTTAATCACTTCGAATACTTTAATTATGTCAGTGAGCAGCAAACAGAGCTTCCCAAATTTTGTGTTCCTTTTCCACCAAAAATCACTCCCGAAGAATGTATTGTTCTCAAGGACAATAAAATTCCATCAAAGTCGCCAAATTGTTTTATAATTTATCGTCGTGCATTTCAAAAGGAGATTCGTGAGAATAAATGTTATTTCAAACTTGATTACGTTTCAAAATTGGCTTCTGAAACTTGGAAACAAGAACCGCATGAAGTTAAAACCGCATACAAGGAAATAGCAAAACAAGCTAATTATTTACTTGTCAACTTGCGTGCGAAAGCTGCAAGAGAGAAGAATAATTTCGAGGAGAAAATGGAAGACAACAGCGAAGAAATGGAATTAAATGCATATAATGAACGACAAATCGATGATTCGTTTGCTGACGAACAATCGCATAATAATGAATTCGACGTGGAACTTCTTGATGATACGGACAATCAAAGACAGCCACTGTTATTCGATTCTAACTCAAACGATGATGAGTATTCAACAATCGACCACACATCCATCAACACTTCTTATATGATTAATGAATATTTCCAACAACCAACAGCAGACATTCAATATGAATTTCTCTCTACACAATTAGGCGACAATCAGAATATGCAATTTCAATTAAATAACAAAATCTCTATGCCAAATTTATTTTTACAATCTTCTGATAATTCTTTCCTATTGAATGAATTATTGGAACATGATAAAATATTGGAAAATTCAACTTCAAATGATTATTTTTCTAATCAACTTATTTCAATTGATCCACAAATTCAACAACAACAACAACAACGACAACAACAGAAGAATTTTGATAAATTTCAATTAATCGATGATAATTTTTACGTAAATGATATTCTTGAAACTACATGTAATTCCAATATTTTTAGCTATTTTAATTTTTATCCTGACGACGAATCTCATCAAATGAATGATAATAATATCGTCAATCAATCCCAAATTATCCCCTCTATTTTCGGTGATTTTTAATTAATTTATTATGTTATAGTTTTTCTTTTAAGGTTAACCATTGATGAGATGGTGAAACTCTAAAATCAAGATCACCAATTAAATTATTGAATGTATCAAAAAGGAACTGTATAAATAATTTTAATTTTGTAAGTAGCAATAAATTGAATATATTACCTATGTTTCAAATTAGCATATAAGTACCAATTACATGCTATTTATAAGTTACTCGAAAAACATAAAATTAAAAATTCACGTAAAAGAATTCGTGAAATTACGTATCTAATCATACAAATTAATTTTCAACCGAAATCAAATCTAGTTTTTCCGTCTGAAATCACAGATTAAATGATTTCTTTTTTTTTAGGAAACTTATAACAAACCTAACCTAATATGGAAATAGACTTTCTGCACCACATGTGGTTGAGCCTTTAAGCCACAAATTTGTCTACAAAATTGTGGCTATAAATAAATTGTTGCAGAATTTTTTACCCAATAAAATTTTGTGCTGCATGCATGCATGTGATAACGACAATGAGTTTTAAGTTATCTTTAGAGGCCTTTAAGAGCAAAGAAACCTTGCATATTTAAATTATTTCTCTAACAGTTTAATTATTAAAGTTAATGATGATACATTCAATAAATTATTAATTTTTAAACTCTTAGATATAATTGATTAACAAAACGTGCAATGATTTATACTGTGCATATATTTACGCGTGCTTTGTTTGTTACCTTTTTAGTGATAAGGTTTTAATTAATTATGAAGTCTATTATTACACTTACAGATACAAAAAACAGCACAGTGATAATAAATACTCCGTATCTAATAGATTACAGGTATTACGGTTTTCGTTAATGTCAAATCCGACAGGGGAATGCCACAAATTAGGTATTTTGTCAGCTTCGTTTAATAATCTTCCTTTTTTAGCATACATGGAATATTCATGAATCTTGATTTCTTATTAAAATTTTATGGTACGTATTGGCATCAATCCGATCCCGAATACATGACATGTATTTTGCTTTTCTACCTTCGATTAGTCATGGGTGTATGTATACAAATATAATCTATTTTTAGAATCATGCAGCTTGCAGAAATTTCCATTTACGGTAAAGAATATCTCATGTAAATGCATGTATAATATTAGTCTTGCATTGATGGTCTATTTTAGAATTTTTTGCTAAGCCAGAATTTTTTATTTATATAGACTTGGATGATTTTGCTTTTCGTTGCCAAGCGAATTTTAAAAGCGTTTTTGTAGCTTGAAGTTTCCTTTTAATCATTAGAAAAATGTCACAAGTCAACAGCCACAATAACTTCATCATCATCGATACTGTAAACATCAACAGCAACAACTTGTCCGCCACTTCCTTAATTGAGAGTCAATTTGATCAAGAAAAACTCCTTCGCGAAATCAAAATACCATTTCCGCCGACTATTACGCCAAAAGAAATCATCGTAAAAAAAGGTGGAAAACTTCCATCAAAACCTCCAAACAGTTTTATAATATATCGCCGTGCATTCCAAAAACAATGTCGTGAATGCGGATATTTACTAAAGTTAAATGTTGTTTCCGCAATGGCAGCTGAATCATGGAAAGAAGAGCCTTTAGAAGTAAAAAATGCCTATAAAGATTTAGCTTTACAAGTTAATTATGTGTTAGTTGAAATGCGCGCTAAGGAAATACAAACTAGAAATCACGTGCAAGAATTAAAAGATCTATTGAAACAAAATATCGATGATTCGTTTGACGATATTCCCGAGCTAAACACTCAATTTTCAATAGAAAATCATTCATCATCTAATGAAGAAAACAATTGCAATTTATCATTAGAATCGAACGCACAAAATATGTACAATAATCAAGAAAACTCACTAATCAATGATAACTCAAACAATGATTTAAATAATGATTTAAATCTTTATCCTAATTCTAATCAAAATGAAAATGTCGAAATGAATCTTAATGCTATTAATAACAATTATGATCATTTTGAGTATTTTCCATTATCGTTAAGCCACGAAGTCCATCTCAATGAAGAAGGAATGCTCTTTGACGATTATATCGCATTTAATTACTTTTCATATCAAGAAAATATGGGTCACTTTAACGAAACATTCATCTCACATCTCGATGATGTGGCCACAATACAATCCCAAAGAAATTATCTTCCATCAATATTTTAAGTTTATATAAGATTTGTTTATAACCTAAAGAAAAAATTGTAAAATATTTTAAATATGACATTTTAGAGTATATGTACGTATTATAATAGCTCACATATAGATTATATATATTATATATAAAATGGTAAAATAAATCATAAAATATTTGGATTATATATAAATAATGCGTTTAATGAACGCGTTTTCCTATCAAAACTATAGTTGTGTTGCATTAAGTAATCGTAATTAAATTGATGCGATTATACTTTTATTAGTTTCGATTGATAATACACGAGTCAATATTCAAAGAAAAAGATAAATTAAAAAATTCGAATGATTCATAATCATATTTTCTCGAAAGAGTCGATGCAATTAGTTCTACCATATTGTCGCGAAATAGCGCCCGTCTGCGCGTTATTTCGAGACAAAGGGTCAATTTTCTGCTAAACCCGCTTTTCGAAATAACGCCCATGTGCGTTGTGCTGTATATGGATATTAATGTTAAAAATAAAAATCATATAAATAAACTATGTGTCTTTTGAGAGCATGAGCGTTTTTATTTTCTCGTTTTTATATTTTTTATTACATTTTCGTTAAGTCTCTTTTTTTATACAACGAACATCTATAAGATAAAATGTGTTCGTTATTTTTTTGTTCGTTTCTTGTGCAAAAGTTTTTTGCTTCATTTATAAGTGAACATCATCGTAAAATGAAGTTAGACAGTCGCGTTTAAGTAATTTCATACTTCTTTATATTACAAAATCGACCGAAACCATCTATGCTATTTAAGGGTACGATTTTCGAACGCCTATGGGCGAAAATACAGTACATACTATTATGCTTCCTTCAAAATGAGATCATATCGATATCGATATGTGCAGATAAATTTTATCTGATCATGTGATTAGCATCATCATTAATAATGCTCCGACGTTTAGCGTTAATGAAAAATCTATCCAAAGAAGACACATTCATTGCACATGAACACCACCAAACAAATTGGATATTTTTATTTTTAGAATCATCACATATTCGTGCAACATTTTTGTCCTTTGTGATAAATATTGTCTCTATATGCAGCCATTTTATTTAAGATAATACGTGTAATATAAAATAAATTATAGTCACTTTACCATTGTGATGAAAAAGTTTGTTCATTAAAAGTTTTTTTGTTCATTAAAAGTTTCATAAAATAAAAAAAGAGGAGACTGAAAACGGCTAGGTAAATCATTGAATTTAATTCCAAACCCGAATATCAAAATGAATTTGCACTTCGGCTTTTCAAAATTCATGTGGATGATGATATAAATAATAAAACCCCGTAGATTCCGTTAATTCCGCATATGTTAAACACAAAAATAGTCATATGTATTGAGCAAAGCCATTTCTGAGTCAAAAAGATTTGCATTGTTGTTATCAAAATTTTCGAATTCCAGTTGAGAAATACACAATAATGTTTTTACTTTGTGTGTTACGGAATGTTCTTTATATTATTTTTAGAAACAGTGAAACTAAATTATTTTTAGATTTAATGTGAATATTAAGTAACACAAACTTTAACAAGGGAAAAAAAATTATAAATAGCTCAGGTATCATTTTTGGATTTACATGTAATTTGTGAACTAAATTTTTTCGTGATTTCGCGTTTCCTATCAATGATAAGTTGTTTTCCCTGCCAGCAATTCAATAATATGAATAACATAAATAATTTTCGTTTCGCAAATGAATTCGAATCTCAATTCATCAAAGAAGATCAGCAAACACCTCCGCAAATAAAAGTCCCTTTTCCACCAAATATAACACCCGAAGAGACCATTTTAATTAAAGACGGGAAGATCCCATCGAAACCACCGAACAGCTTTATAATTTACCGTCGTGCATTCCAAAAAGAATGTCGCGAATCAGGGCATTTATTAAAATTGAATGTTGTATCTTCAATGGCAGCCGAATCATGGAAAGATGAACCACTAGAAGTGAAAAATTTTTACAAAGAATTAGCACAGAAGGTTAATCAAATATTAGCAGAAATGCGCACTAAACAGTTATACGATAGAAAACAAAGTCAAACATCATACGAGCAGAATATAATAAAAGCGAAAAAAGAGGAGATTGAAAATTATTTTGTCTCAGGAAGACAAGAGGAACCGCATGAACAACAACAACAACAACAACAACAACAACAACAACAACAACAACAACAACAGCAACAACAACAACAACAACAGCAACAACAACAATCACCACCACCACCACCACAACATCTACAACATCAATGGTTATTGTCAAATGAAATTCAACACCAGCAGCAACAGCAGCCGCAGCAACAATTGCAATATTTTCCCCAAATTCAGCTGCAAAATTCTGAATTTGAATTAGGAATGTCTTTACCTCGATCACCAGCACCCACATTTGATACCCAATACACATTAGAAGACATTATTAATATTAATGGCATGCAGAATAATCAAGACACTATGAATATAAATAGCATCCAAAATAATCAAGAATTTTATCCTGAAAACGAATATTCTCATGAAATTACATTTAATTCACCTTCAAAAATAAATGCTCCTATAAAATATTCATCGGATTTTGATCTATATTCTAAACAAATCAATAATGACATTAATATTAATAACAATAATTATCATAATGATTATGATTATGATATTGATATGCAACATCAAATGTCTTCCTCCTGGAATTTGAACAATGATACTGAATCTCCATTAGATCAAAGTCCCGTTATTCAATATTTAAACAATTATGATGACTTAGAGTTTTACGAACAATTATCCAATTATAGAAATCATCAATCTTACATTGATGAAATTCGAAAAATGAAGTATATTCCTTCGATTTTTTAGTTAACAAAATTCTACCAACTAAGGTATAGCATTATAAATATAGAATGTAAAGTATCATCTTTTGCCATACATATTATAAATATTACATATATTGTATTTATATTGAAAGCACATATCCATTTTGCATTTATTTATTTCTATAAAATTTTGTTATTGTTTGATTGATTCCTACTAAAAAAAAAACTTATTTTCTTCGTTAAGAAAATGTACTTAAAATGTTTTCTAACTTATACGAAACGAAACGAATCATTACACCCGAATTCATCACACCATACAAAATTATTTTAATAAAAACTGATAAATTCATTATCGCCTCAAAAGTGTTTTATTAATTTTCGTGCCTTTCAAAAAACTGTGTAGATGATTATGTATACAAAAATAATGCAAAGTTTAGTAAAATGTTTGTTTTTATGTTTTAATTTTATTATTAAATATTTTTTATTTCTAATTCAAATGAAGCTAGAGTTCTCTATTTTTTCAGATTTTTTCTAAGAGAGTTACTCTAATTGTATATAAAGTCAATTAATTAATAATTAATAAAATTAATTAACTTCATATGTAATTAGAACAACCCTCTTATAAGAAACAAAAAATCTGAAAAAATATATGTTAATACAAAGAATCTAATTTTATTTTGAACTAAAATGAAAAATATTTATTAGTAAAAATTTATATATAATAAAAAATATATATTTACTAATTACAATTAGTAAAAAATCCAAATATTACATTATCTTTAACTATATATAAATAGAAATAATAAATTTATCAGAAAAATTTTACAAGTTGGGTATGTCGGGATGTTAGGTTGTCGGGATTAGATTATCGGGTAGTTGAGCTGTAGGGTTGTTGAATTGTTGGATTTTCGGAATGTTGGATTTTCGATAAGTTAGACGTCGTGATGTTGGGGTAGATCCGTCAGCATTATCGCATAATGAAATACTGCTATCGGTGCTAAATTGTTTTCATAACAGAGATCGATAATCAAACAAAGAATGTACATGTAATATAAAACAGAGAAGTGGTGTTACACGATTCAAAGCAAATTACTCTTAATTTTATAAAGAGGTAAACTGAATCTTTTTAAAGTGAAAATTTTTTTCAAAAACAGATTACGACCGCCTTTAATGACAGCATAAGATATTATGTAATTACTTATGCGAACTTCGTAATTACTGTATATTCATTTAAAAATTGATTTGTTCAGGAAAATAATTATATTTAATTGATAACAATCTGGAAAAATTTGACAAAGAAAAGTTTGCACATCGTGACTTACATCTTGAAATATTGTTGCCGTGATTTGAAATAATAACCTGTGACCGCGAAAAAAGCCCCCGTGATTACGAAGATGTTCGACGATCCAATCCTCTAAAGTAGAAATGTGTTACGAAAAAACATTAAACATTAAAATAATCATGTACAAAATTCTTACCTTGTGATATCAACATCAGCGTTGCCTTCACCTAAAAACACGAATTCTCTCCAAACTTTCTTATCTTGCGTTCAAAGAATGTGATTGTAGTAATAATCCACAAACATCGTACATAAATGCTTTGATCCAAAGAAATCTTTACAAAATCCATACAAATTCACATTTTATGTTGCACGTAAATTCTTTTTATTTTTTTTTATTTCTGAATAATAATTAATTTTCTCTTATATAATTGTTTGTGTTGGTAGTGAAGCTACAATCCCTTTTTATAAATTCTTACAAATTTCATTACTTTATATGTTATAATTTGCAAATTCTTGTAGTAATCAATATAAAAGAACAATTTCAAAGCCAAAGAGACAAGTCTTTGTATGATTTGAAGAAAAATAATTATTTTTAACTCTTATCTAACATTATTTCAGCTTTTATATCTTTTGTATCTGAATAAAATTGATAGCTTTAATTATTTTGTGATTAACAAATAAGAATTTACTACTTTATCTATACAAAAATAAGTCATGTCTGATTCTATATTTTATTTTAATTTCTGAAATATTAAAATATTCATTTGAATAATCTTAGTATTAATCGCTATTCTTATTTGTTACTATTTTATAATTTAATAATTATTTAGTAAATTAATATTATTAATATTTTATTTGAATTAAAGTTATTTTGTTATTAGCACTTGGATATTATTTTGAACTTTTGTATTAAATAATAATAAATTTATATCTTATACTTACTTTTATAATTTATTTGTCCAAATTAAATATTAATTTTATTAATTTTATCTTTGTCTCTTTGAATATTTTATTTTTTAATTATATAAAAAATAAATTTTTATTTTAAGCTTTTTAAAAATAAATATTTAAATACAAATATTATTTTGAATATTATTTATTTTTAAAATATTATTTTAAATTATTATTTATTATTTTATATACAGTGGCAATCAAAAATAATGCAACGCTTAAATTTTTTACTAATTATAATTAGTAAAATACATATTTTTCCT
>CAJVPS010001929.1:0-13708 GCA_910591765.1 Ambispora leptoticha | reverse complement strand
AAGATATTATACTAATAGCTATACAAAAAGAAACATAAATATCAAATAGCCAGCCCATCTTAAAATCAATATCATCACCATAGTATCAGATAATAATTTATTATTATAATAATTACAAAAGCTTTTAGGTAGACAGTCTATAATATCTTCATCTTCTAATATCACTACCATTAATAATAGTAATATCTTGTATTTAAACTAGAATTTATATCTGAAGAAGATCAAAATATGAGTCAACTACAAAAGCCTTCAATAATATTTTTATAATAATTACTAACTGAAATCATTAAAAAAAATAAAAATCTAGAAAAAAAGAACAGAAAAGTAGTAGGTGCAATTCACTATGAAGAAAAAGTAGAAGATCAGCCTACTAAAATAATAATTGATAATAGATCAGTTAGTAATATTATGTCAGCCAGATTCTTAAAACAAATAGGAAGAAAGATTGATAAGCCAGCTAATATCAGTCTTATAAGAATAAATAGAAAACCAGAATGATTACTAGGAGAAGTAGAAGGATTGAGAATAAAAATTAGAGATCTTGATTAATAAATAAATACCCTAGTTATAGAAAAGACAGAGTATGATCTATTGCTTGACAATCAATAGACAAAATAATTCAAAACTATTTTAAACTGGAATGAAGAACTTCTAAGTTTTAAAGTTGAAGGAGAGTTTACAATCATTCCAATCACTTGTACTTAACAAAGATCAACTATAAAATTGATCAGTCTCAAAAGAGAACTTGAGAGTTTTGCTCTTGAAGATGATAATAATGAATATGAATTTGAAGAAGAGGAGTTAGTTAATCAGTCTTTATATATAGTATATAAAGAGCAAAGTGAGTAGCTTATATTAAAGGTAGAAGTTCAAGAAAATCTTATAAAAATTAATGATGAAGTTATCAAACAAGAAGAAAAAGATAGAATTTATTGAGAAAAATTAGAAGATTATCATGCCTGCATCTATAGTGAAAAAGAAAATAATTGTGTCCAATATAAGAAGAAACAAGACATATACAGATAGTTGGAGATACTATCTTAATTATCATTAAATGCTACTCTAATAATAATAGAAATAGACTTGAATTCAGAATAGTAATAACAGCTTATTTAAGTTATGAATGATTATAAGAAGCTATTTAATACAACATAACCAGGCTGAACTAATATTCTTCAATATAAAATATATTTAGAAGAAGAATGATCTATTACTCTTTGGTCTTATCATCACAAATCACTAATAGAAAATGTATTTCTAAAAGAAGAAATCCAAAAGATGCTAGACAATAGAATAATATCACCATCTGATAATCCTTGATCAGCTCTGGTAATGATAGTTAGAAAGAAAAATAGGAAATTCCAACTATGTGTAGACTACAGAAAACTAAATGAAGTTATCAAAAAAGATTGATATTCTCTATCACAAATTGATAAACTTTTAGATTCCTTCAAAAATACTAAATACTTTATCACTATAGATCTTGCTAGTAGATTTTGACAAGTTGAGATGTATCCAAAAGATCAAGAGAAAATAGTATTTATCATCAATAAAGAATTCTTTCATTTTAATATTATATCTTTTGAACTTACTAATGCTCCAGTCATATTTCAAAGACTAATGAACAAAATCTTTAAAGAATATATTAGAAAGTTCATAGTTATTTATCTCGATAATGTAATTATATACTCAGAAACTTGAGAAGAATATGTAGTTCATGTACAAAAAGCTTTAGAAAAGTTCTGATAGGCAAATCTTAAACTCCAGCCAGATAAATATGCTTTTGGGAAGAATCAGTTATCTTTTCTAGACTATATCATAGAAAAAGATAGAATTTATCTCAATCTGATCAAGATAGAAAAAGTATAAAAATTTCTAGTATCTATCAATATCATATTATTAAGAGGATTTGTAAGATTTGCCTCTTATTATAGGAGATTCATCAAAGACTTCATCAAGATAATAGTCCTCTTGCATAAACTGTTTAGAAAGAATAAAGAATTCAGATGGATAGAAAAGCAGCAAATAGCTTTTGAATTATTTAAGAAATATTTGACCTTACTATAAATTATTGCATATTCAGACTTTACAAAGCCATTCATCCTTTTTACTGATATATCTAGACTAAGATTAGATGTAATACTAGTATAATATGACAGTGAAAAAAAGAAATATGTAATTATCTATGCTAGTAGAAGAGTAAGCAAGAAAGAAAGCAAGTATACAATAACAGAATTAGAATATCTTGGAGTTATTTGAATAGTCAAACTGTTCAGATCTTATCTATTGTCTGATATTTCATTTATGCTTATCACTGATCACTCTGCACTCAAGTAGTTAATCAATAAACCAAATTCTCCTAAAAGACTTACATGCTGGATAATGGCTTTACATAAATATAATTTTAAAGTTGAACACAAACCTGAAAAAATCTATTCAAATATTGATTTACTTTTTAGAATATCATACACACCTACAAAAGAAAAAGATAAAACATGAATCTGGATAATTATACAGAATTATATAACTATTTTAACTAAAGATGACTTCTTAACTGTTGCAATGTGGTGACAAATAAAACATCACCTAGTTGCAACTAGTTGTGACTTATAAAATTTTGGAGTTGCAACATATTGCAACAGGTGACAAATAAGTATCACATACTTATTACATCATCTTTAATCTCAATATACTCATAATACCTGATGAATTCTCAAAAGAAAAATAGAAATAATTGCTAGCAGAATTGAAGAAATATTTTATTCAGAATAATAAACTTTATAAAAAAATAGACAGGATATTGATCATCCATTATTAGTTATCAAGTCAATAGAAATAGAATCAGTTCTGTATAATAATCATTCAGATATTATCTCTAAATATTTTAAAATTGAGATAACTTATAACTGGATAATGAGAAATTATTATTAGCTCCAGATGTATAAAGATATAAATGCATATATTAAAGTCTGTAATATATATCAATAAAAAAGAAGATTATGCAAGAATAATAAAATGATACCTATTCAAGTTAACACATCTTTTGAAAAGATTAGAATTGATTTAGTAGAATCTCTTCTAGTAATTAGTAATAAAAATCACTATATTGTAATTGCTATTAATTATTTAACTAAATGGGCAGAAGCAAGACCAATTACTGATACTTTCACAAGTATAATCATCCTCTTTTTTTATGAAGATATAGTGATAAGATATGAATTTTTAAAAGAAATACTTAGTGATAGAGGAACTACATTCATCAATGAAATAATCAAGAAATTATTAGACAAATATCAAATTAAACACAGACTTTCTGCATCTTATCACCTTCAAATTAATAGATTAATTAAGAGATTAAACTGAACTTTATATATTTTATTATCAAAGTATATTCAACTCTATAAGAAAATTGGAATTATTATTTGTCTTCAGTTCTATTTGTCTACAAAATAATGAAGCAAAGTATAACTTTATTTAAATCTTTTTAATTGGTATATAGTTGATAAGCAATCACACTATTGGATATTAAATTAAAAGATTTTGATAATTTTATTTTTAAAGAAGCTCTTCTCAAAAGAACATGTGAACTAATTAATAAGCTGGAAACTATATGAGAACTAGCCCTTAGTAATATTTAAGAAGAATAATTAAAACAAAAAGAATGGTATGACAAGAAATAAAAGTTAATAGTTTTTCAAATAGGACAGAAAATATTAATAAGATGAATAGAAACTCAACATTAGTATTATGATAAGTTTGATGAAAAATGGAAAGAACCATTCTATATTCATGAAGCATATAATAAAGAAATATATAAACTAAGAAATGAAGATGAAAAAGTTTTGAAGAATTCATATAATGATGATCATTTGAAATTATATGTTAAGTTTAATAAATCTAGAATCAATAATTATCATTAATAATAATTAAAGATTTATGGAGTAAATTTCTTAAAGCCAGAGATCCTATAATTAATCACTTATTCATATGGTACAGTAGATATAGCACAATATATGGTATAGTTGTAGTATATGATACAGTAATCATCAATCACTACCAAATCAGATAAATAAGTAATTTTATTAATTAATCTTATTTATAATTAATTCTATTTTTAATCTATATTATTATCTATATTTAATCTTATTCAAATATTAATTTAGCTATACATATCATACTTAATTTATAGTTTTATTAAATTAATAATTTTCTAATTAATTATTATTAATTTTCTTTCATTCTCACTTTAACTTTGAATAACTTAATATTTTGCTAATTTTAAATTCTTTATTATCATATATTTAATATTCTTTGTGATTATTCTTTTTAAATTTTACTTATTCTTGATTAAATTAAGTGAAATATCATGTTAAAAATAATTTGTAATTAGTATAGTAAGAAAAATATTATATATAAAGAATTAAGAAGTGATCAAGAAGAATAATTAAGTTTGATAGAAGTAATTATTACAAAGTTAAGAGTAGTTAATTAGTATTTTTTCTTTAATAAATACATATATTTTATCTTATATCTTATCTTATTTTCTTCTTGCTCTATTGAGAAAGCATTTTATTATAAGTAAAATTCATGTATATTATTTTATTGAGAAGATAATCATATTTTGTTATAAGTAAAACACATATAAACTATCTTATTGAGAAGATAATCATATTTTTGTCAGAGATAAATCTTGCATACATTATTTTATTGAAAAGATAATTAGTCATATAATCTCTTGAAGCTATAAAAGTAAACAACTATCATGAATATAGTTACTATTACCATTTTAAAATAATTACATATGTATAATCTTAAAATGGTAATAATATAGATTCTTCAAGACTTTTTTATCTTTATTTCTAAGTTTATAAGCTTCTTTATTATATACTTCATGAATATAGAATAGTTTTTTCTATTTTTTATCAAACTTATTATGATACTAATATTAAGTTTCCATTTATTTCATCAATACTTTCTGTTTTATCTGGAAAATTATTAACTTTTATTTCTTGTCATATTATTCTTTTTGTTTTGATTATTTTTCTTGAATATTACTAAGAGCTAGTTCTTATATAATTTCTAATTTGTTGATTAATTCACATATTCTTTTAATGAGAATTTCTTCAAAAGTGAAACTATTAAAATCTTTTAGTTTAATATTCAGTAATGTGATTGCTTGTTAATTATATATCAGTTAAAAAGATTCAAATAAAGTTATACTTTATTTCATTATTCTGTAAATAAATAGAATTAAAGATAGATAATAATCCTAATCTTTCTTATAGAACTAAACATATTTAGATAATAAAATATATAAAATTCAGTTTAATCTTTCAACTAGTCTATTGATTTAAAAATGATAAAAAGCAAAAGTCTATATTTGATTTAATATTTATTTAGTAATTCTTTAATTATTTTATTAATGAATATAGTTTCTCTATCACTTAGTATTTTTTTTTGAAAATTTATATTTTATCACTATATTTTCATAAAGGAATGGAATGATTAAAATTGCAGAAGTATCTGTAATAAATCTTGCTTCAGTCTATTTAGTTAAATAGTTAATAATGATTATAATATAGTGATTTCTATTATTAATTACTGAAAAAGTTTCTATCAGATTAATTTCAATCTTTTCAAAAGATATATTTACTTGAATTAATATTATTTTATTATTCTTGTATAATCATTCTTTTTGTTAATATATATCATAGACTTTAATATATGCATTTATATCTTTATATATCTGAGATCAATAATAGCTTCTTATTATTTGATTATAAGTAATCTCAATTTTAAAGTATTCAGATATAATATCTGAATGATTATTATGAAGTATTAACTCTATTTTTATTAATTTTACAATTAATAATAGATAATTAATATTTTATTTATTTCTTTTATATAATTTATTATTTTGTATAAAATATTTTTTTGATTCTGCCAGTAGCTATTTTCATTTTTTTTTTGAGAATTTGTTAGGTATTATTAGTATATTAAGATAATTATATAATTTTATATAGTTATCCAAATTTATATTCTGTTTTTTTCTTTTTTAGGTATGTGTAATATTCTAGAAAGTGAATCAATATTAGAATAGATTCTATCAGATTTATATTTAACTTTAAAATTATACTTTCATAAAGTCATTATCTAATATGTGAGTCTTTTAAAAGAATTTAATTTATTAATTAACCACTTAAGTACTGAGTAATTAGTGATTAATATAAATAGAATATCTAATAGTAGATAAGATCTAAATAATTTAACTATTCAAATTACTTTAAGATATTCTAGCTTTGTTATAGTATATTTGCTTTCTTTCTTATTAACTCTTCTACTAGTATAGATAATTATATATTCCTTTTTTTACTGTTATATTATGCTAGTATAATATCTAATTCTAGTCTGAAAATATTAGTAAAAAGTGTGAATAGCTTTGTAAAGTTTAGATATATGATAATTAATAGTGAGATTAAATATTTCTTGAGCAATTCAAAAGCTATTTGTTATTTTTCTATCTATTCAAACTCTTTATTCTTTTTGAATAATTTATGTAAAAGAGCTGCTATCTTAACAAAATTCTTGATGAATTTCCTATAATAAGAGACAAGTTCAACAAATTCTCTTAATGATATAATATTGATAAATACTGAGAATTTCTATACTTTTTCTATCTTTGTCAATAATATAATCTAGAAAGGATAGTTAGTTTTTTCTAAAAATATATTTATCTGATTAGAGCTTTAGATTTATCTATTAAAACTTTTTCAGAGCTTTTTATATATAAACTAAATATTCTTTTCAAGTTTCAGAATATATAGTTATATTATCTAGATATATGACTATAAATTTCCTAATATACTTCTTAAAGATTTTATTCATAAGTCTTTAGAAAGTAGTTAGAGTATTTGTAAGTTCAAATAGCATTACATTAAAGTAAAATAGATTCTCATTAATAATAAATGCAATCTTTTCTCAGTCTCTTGAATGCATTTCTACTTGCCAAAATCTGTTAGCAAGATTTATAGTAGTAAAGTATTTGGTATTTTTAAAGAAGTCTAAGAGTTTATCAATTTATGATAAGAGATATTAATTCTTTTTTGTTACTTCATTTAACTTTTTGTAATCTATATATAATTGGAATTTCCTATTCTTTTTTCTCATTATTACTATTAATACAAATCAAGAATTATTAGAAGAAGAAATTATATTATTGTCTAATATTTTCTGAATTTTTTCTTTCAAAAAAGCATTTTTCATGAGTAATTTATAATGATATAGGTGGAGAGTAATGAATCTTTCTTCTTTCAAATATATTTTATATTGAAGTATATTAGTTTTGTTAGGCTGGATTATGTTAAAAAGATTTTGAAACAAATCTAAAACTTGATATAAATATTATTATTATTCTGAATTCAAGTT
The DNA here is from genome assembly GCA_910591765.1 of Ambispora leptoticha. Taxonomy (NCBI): domain Eukaryota; kingdom Fungi; phylum Glomeromycota; class Glomeromycetes; order Archaeosporales; family Ambisporaceae; genus Ambispora; species Ambispora leptoticha. Next base: position 6,283 of record CAJVPS010001929.1, on the reverse strand, counting down.
TGACTTGATCATTGTTGAAATGATATTTAGTGATAATTAAAATAGTATTTCCAATTGATTATATATACTTTGTTCTTTTTTATATTGAGAATATTCATATTCTTCTCTGTCATGAATGCAAGTATTATAATTTTCTAATCTTTCTCATTGAATTCTTTCTTTTTTTTCTGTTTAATAACTTGATCATTGATTTTTATAAAGTTTTCTTGAACTTTCACTTTATTACAAGTTGCTTATTTTATTTTTTGTATACTATATATAAGAACTAGTCAATCAATTCTTCTTCTTTATATTCAAACTTATTATCTTCATTATCAGAAACAGGATCTTTCAGTTCTCTTTTGAGACTAATCAATTTCATGATTGATCTTTACTGAGTATAAGTAACTGGGATAATTATAAACTCTTTTATTATCTCAAAGCTTAAGAATTTATTATCCTAATTCAGGATAGCTTTGAATTATTTTGTCCATTAATTATCAAGTAATAGATCATATTCTGCTTTTTTCATGATCAGAACATCTATTTTTTGACTAAGATTTCTAATTTTTATTCTATTTTTTCTAGTGATCATTCTGGCTTTTTATTTATTCTAATGAGACTAATATATCAATCTTTCTGCCTATTTGCTTTAAAAATCTAGTTGACATGATATTGCTAACTGATTCATCATCAATTATTATTCTTATAAGTTAGTCTTCTACTTTTTATTCATAGTGGATTGCATTTATTACTTTTCTATTCTTTTTTTTCTTTATGATTTTGATCAGTACCTATTATAAAAATATTGTTGAAGATTTTTATGATTGACTCATACTTTGATTTTTCTCAGATATAAACTCTAGTTTAAATACATAGTATTATTATTAGTAATGGTATTAGGAGATGAAGATATAATAGATTATTTATCAAGAAGTTATTATAATTATTATAACAAAAGATTATTATCTGAAATTATGATTATGATATTAATTTCAAGATTAACTAGTTATTTGATATTTGCATTTCTTTCTGTATAACTATTAATATAGTATTCATTTTATTATATTTGAAATACTTAATATTTAAGATATTGTTATTATTATTATTATTATTATTTGTATTTTTTCTTGATAATGTATAATTATGAGTTATATGACCATTTTTATCATAATTATAATAAGTCTTGTTTTGATTATTCTGAATTGACAACTTCTTCATCTATTCTGTAAGATTAACTATAACTTTACTTATGTCATTTATAAGATTTGAAATAGTGAAGAGAATATCAAGATTTTGTGATATAAAAGATATAAAATTAAGAAAATTCTGATATATTTATCAGTGCTGATTACTTTTGTGATTGTTACTTTTAAAATATCTGAATTAAATGAAAGATAATTTCTGATTTCAAGTCTTTTACAGATTGCTCAATATAATAAATAACTGAATATATATGTATTGAATCAATTTTTTGAAATAATATGCAAATATCTTCTGCATATGAAGTTATATCTTCATTTACTTCTTGCATTCTCAATCTTAATTATTATTATCATGCCAAGACTTGAATATTTATTCTAAATTAAATAATAAAGATTTAATAAAATAAGATATTATCATTATTACCATTTCAACTAGTAAATCAATTATCATTTGCTAGCTTTCTTTGTTAAAACTAAGTAAATGCACTTTCTCTCAAATATGCAAATATTATTTTAATTTTCTTTCATTTATTATATTGTTAGCATTTGCTAATCATTCAAATTCTTCAATTCAATTTATAAAATCTTCATATGCCCTATCATTATAAAAAGAAAGTGATACTGTTAATAACTCAACTTGTCAATTCTGCTAATTCTGCATTGCAATTATCAGTAGATCTAATGCTTGAGCTAAAGCTTGTATGACATCCATGTCTTCTTGATTTCTTTGAGAAAGAACTGATATGGATGTTCTAACTGGAATATTAATTGGGATATTAGTTCTTGATTGTCAGATGTAATGTGATCTTTGTTGGTTAAATGTGATAATTTCTTTGCGTAGATTATGAATAATACCAGCTATTTGAATAGAAGTATTTGATGTCTTTAGGCCGCTCACACCATATTATGAAAATTGCGAATGTAATAATGACAAGATTGATGTTGTCTTTATCATTTATTATACTTCGCTTATATTATCTTTTTCCTTGTATTGCTTGTACGAGGCTTGTTATGACTTATTTCCGAAAGAACTCGCAAATTATGAGCGTTACTATAGCGCGCACTCCTTCTGTTTCTCACCGTTCGGAACTCTTGATCGGTGTCCCTAACCGTCAACTACACGGTAAAAAAACGATAGATGAAATAACAAATAGTTATATTACTTACAGCCCAAGTCACAACTGCCTTAAAAAAAGATGGAAATAAATCAACGCCTTCCAGGTCTGTTGGAATTTCGCATGTTTCGATTTCGAAGAGCCGATATTTTCTGAACAAAATCAGACATTTCTTTCGTGTCATCAACGACATATGGTCTAGATCCTTCTATAACACATATTTCATATTGTTTTTCGGTAGTAATGTAAGCGAGGCCGTCTGAACGATCTGCACATCCCTCTTGCTTCATTACTAGTTTCCTATACGCAGACGCTTGAACAGCCTTGTTACCTCTATAAAAAAAATCAAAACTTAACACAATAATATAAATAATATAAAAAATATTGTTAGGAATAATACTTACTGTATATAACGAATATTCGAAAACCTGCGCAAAGCCTTCTTTAGAACGGGATGGATGTATGTGTTCATGTACTCTTCTTCCAACATATTGTGATTATCATAGAGCATTGAAAATGCATCAAAGCTAAAAGACAAATAAAAATGTCAATAAATAGTGGTTTTAACTGAGAATAATAAAAGTTACTTACAAGATGGGTAACGTTTCGAATAATAATCTTTTCAATTTTTTTAAAAATTGATCTTCTTCCGGTTCTAATAAGCTTTCTAACTTATCATCCCATTGTTCGTGAGTACAAGTCTGCCAAGATATAAATAGCGATGATGTAATTGACAAGCAAAGAGACAAATTACCACTGGATAGTATAAAACAATACCTCTGAAAAAAACTCATTAAGGAACTTAATTGTGCTTTCTGGAAATAACTCATCAACAGACTCAAAGGTCTCTTTTAGAACTTGCATGTAGTCATCTTCATCCGTATATCTTAGTACAAACGCCGAAGACGGAGTAAGATCCATAATTTCGTTCTTAGTTAATTCATTGACAGATTCGTTACAATATTTTTGAAAACATGCCACTAAATTTTCATTTTTTCTGAACTACGCAACTCGTTTAGGAGATTTTTAACCTGACTGTGATCGTTATCATTCTGTAAAATTCATTTTAATTGTTTAGATATTTCTATGTCCACACAACGTAAATAAAGGATCGCAATACCTACCAAATTATTCCCTTTTTCTTTTTCCTGCTTCTTCACACCGCTATCCTCAACTTTACAAGATTTTGAATTTTCTTTCTCAATATAGTCATCATTTTGACGTTTCTATAAAAGAAAAGTATATTGTAAACTACTCTTAAAGAATTGTATATTAGTAATATTCATAATCTTACCAGATTTTTATCATTGTCACCTGAAATTTCCATTTGTTTGGATAATTCATTCCTCTGATACGATGAAGCAGTGCTCATCACTTTTAGAGTATTTAATTGTATGTCGACATTTGTATCATACTGTTTAACAATATACAACAGTATTAGATGAATTAACGATTGAAACGTATCCACTAATCGTTATATACCTGTTGTTGTTTTAGAGCTCGTTTCTTTTCAAATTGGTCCCAGAAATCAGTGGCATTTGAATCCTCAAATAAAAAAAATTAATTATTTGCTAACTTTATTTTGTTTATAATTTTAAAGTTGGTGCTTGTCATACATTATACCGAGGACGCTACCTAACGCCAGGAGTTAACAGAAACGCTACCTGCTCCCAATGGTAACCAGCACTCTGCATTGCACCGAGGAACGCTACCTAACTCCAGGAGTTAACAGGGACGCTACCTGCTCCCAGTGGTACAACTACAACTAGCAAGAATTGCTAGCAACTAATTTTTTTTCAAAATAATTACTGACCATCCTAATAAGAGCAGATGCAACTTCACGTCTCTCATCAATTTCATCTTTTTCGAGATCTCTCAGATGGTCATTAAAACGCTTCTTCCACGTCGATTTTCAATGTGCTTATTTTAGCGCGGTTACTGAAATAAGGCTCTATGGCCTCGAGATATCCAGAATATGACCAATCATTCGTAGGAGTTGACGTAAAGTATTTCTCCCCTGCAATAAATGATAGCTTGTATTGCGAAATCATCATTAAGCGTGAAAGTAAACAGCAACTACTATCGCGGAAAAATTTGAAAACAAATTTTAGGATAATCAAGTTTTCAAAATTTTTTTTCATCTAGGGTAGCACTATCAGAATTTAAATATTACTATTTTTGTCATGCATGCATCAGTGTGCATATAACAGGGGTATTTATTCAGATTACCGTAAAGTTCCGATAATAAGCAATCTCCTCTCTTCAAATCCAAAAGTCTTAGAAAAGTTGAATAAGCAATCCCTATTTGCGATAGTAATTTTTAATATATAGCAGTTAACCAGTAACCAAAATGATCACAAATCTGATAAGTTATAAAATATTATATTTATATTACTCCCCTAAAAACTAACCTCAAAAATGATGATGTAGAGGATTGCTTATTATCAGGACTTTATAGTACACATTTTACCTCTTTCTAACTATAACATGTCAAATACAATCCAATAAAAAAATCACAATAGCATCTCATATATAAAAATATCCTGATGACTTTTATGCTAAAATATTTTTTTTATTATATCAAAAAAAGAAAAATAAATATATTAAAAATAAATGATATAAATAATAACAAGATATACAAATAGTTATATGAGCTACAGAGATCAAAAAATCTATAATAAATGAGTTTTTAAGATATGAATTAATGTAAATATTTTTCTTGAAAAAATTAATAAATTTTAATTATTTTTGAAAACTTATTATTATGAAGATAGTACTATTTTTATTATTAATACTTTGTATTATAAATATTTATCTAACTTATTTGAGAATCATATTTAAGTATTATAAACTAAGTTTCAAGAAAAATTTATAGTAATTATTATTAATAAAATTATAAATTCTTAAGCTTATAATATTATAAATATATTATTTTATTATTATAATTTAATAAAGCTTCATTTCAAGTTATTTAAGAATTTATAGTTGATAATATATTCAAATACTTTAGTATTAATAATTAGATTAATAGAAGTTTTACTAATCTTAGCTTTATATTAGATCAAGATAATTTTAATTATTTAAGTAAATATTACTTTTTATTTAATTTTTTCTGTAATTTTTTTCTTATTTCTTTTAATATTTAAATTTTTTATTTTGGTAAGATTTTAATAAGTTAAATAATAGTAATATTAGCTTTTTATAATATTAAATCTTTAAATATTATTATAAATTTTTGTTTTCTTTACAAGAATAGATAAATAAACTCTTTTTTTTTATTTTTTTTCTTTAAATTAGCTTTATTTTTTTAAAAACTTTAAATAAGAATAAGATAGTTTTATAGTAAGAAATAATATAAACTATCTATTTTGATAATGTTATGCAAATTAATATAAGTTAGGAATGAAAGGTGAGATAAAAAATTTTTTTAATTAAAATATAGCTTTTTAATCAGATTATAATTTGGCTAAATTTTTTTTTGAATTTTCTTTTTTTTTCAAGTTATAACTTCTGAAAGTTATCTAATTTATATTAGTAATCTAGTAATATTAATTACTATATAAAAGATTATCTTTAATTTATAATTATGATAAGATCATTAAAAAGAAGACAAAAACTTTACCTAAATATTATACATATTATTATGATATGAACTTTTAGTAGAAATTAGTTAATTGATTATTTCATATCACAATATAATTAGATGAATAATTCTTTATATCTTATTGAACATTAGCTTTAGAGAATATTATTCATAGATATTTTTAGAAGATTTTGCAAATATGATGATCATGGCAAAATTATCATAGCAAAGTGCAAAGTTAGCAAAATTATCATAGCAAAACTAACAATGCTATCATAATTATGATACTAGCTAAAGTAATATTTAGATTATAGCAAAATTAGCATAAGTATCATAACAAAAGTATCATTTGTATAATCTCTAAAATATATAAAAGTAATATATCTTAGCTAGTGAATTTA
>CAJVPS010001928.1:0-13711 GCA_910591765.1 Ambispora leptoticha | reverse complement strand
GTTTGTATATGTGTTAGTTTTTGTAAGATGCTACCACATAGATTTAGAGCTGTATGGAGTTTTGTTGCTGCAGTAGAAAATGTTTTGAATTGTCTGTAAGATTTAAATGTAAAAGGTATGTGTGTTTTGGCTGCTATAGTTATAGCATTATTGATTTGATGCCAAAGTTGATCAATTGAAAGTGTCTATATAGTTTTGTCTGTTAGTGATGAGGTAAGGTTATATGTTGTCTGCTGAAACTCATTCCAACTATCAGTAGTCATTATATCATATTTGTATAATTTAAACTTGTATTTTTTAAGTCATGAGGTGGTGTAAAATTATACTGTATATTGGTATGGATTATACAGTGATTACTATTAGTAATACCAGTAGCTGGTAATAATGTAGGTCATGTTGTAATGTTTAGAATCTGTTGTGGAATCCATATCTCATCTATTTGGCTAGATAAATTAGCTTACTGCCATGTAGGTGTAGATGGATAATAGATATGCACTAATGGTATAAAGTTGTGGGCTAGTAGGTAACTATAAAGTAATGATTTGTGTGTTTTATTTAAATCTTGATTAAAGTCTCCTATAATAATAGATATAATTTAAGTTTGGAGTGCTTGTGTTATCTATCGGGTGATCTGATCTTGTATTTTAGTATTAGCTAAGGTATGTGTTGGGAGATAAGCTGAGATAATACGAAATTTATTGTTGTATAGAAAAAATAAGTCGATTGCAATTGCTGTACTATTGAGTGTTTAGATGTTGTAAATATAAGAAGTAAGAGTTTGTGATAGGAGAATAGCTGTACCCATGCTGGACTCCTAGGGGTGTTGTAGGGTCATTTGGCTGTTATTAGAAGTAAAACATTTGTAGTGTGTGTTATGTAGCTGCAGGTTGTTATATCAGGAGTATGCTAGTTTTGTCTCAGTAATTGATATAATGTCTAGTTGCTGAGCTAAACAATAATCAAACCAAAGTTGTCTTTTAGTATTTTGGTTGAAACCTTGAATGTTGTAAGTAGCAATAGTTAAAGGTTTTTGTAGTAAGTTGGTTATATTCTGTATATTATTGTTATTATTATTATTGTTTTGTATAATTTGATTACTTAGTATCTATGAGCATATTATTTGCTAATGGTTGGTGTGTAGAGTCAGCTGTTTGTGTTTTAAAAATATCCTATATTGGGGTTGGTAGTGGAGGTAAATTGAGTAAAAAATCTGGGATTGCTTTTATATAAAGTGTTGTTATAGTGTCTTCATTGTAGGTGTTATTTGAGTTTGTTCACTGATTGGCAATGTGATAGTAATTTTGTGATTAGCTAAAATTATATTAATTTCTTGAAGGTTGTCAGGTAGTGGTGGCAAAGGTTCCTTGGTTGTCTGTGTATCTAGGCTATTAGAAATTCCATCAGTTTTCAGGTTCAGATTAAGAACTGTAGTGGTACTGAGAGTGGTTATATTAATCCATTCTGTAGGCAGATGAGTAAAGTAATAGTGTTGTTGCAGTAATCTTACTGTGTTGATTAGTTGTTGTGGATTGGTAATTGGTATAGTTATATTATGTTGACTAGTGACTTCTTCACTAGTAGGTAGGCGTAGTTTAGCTGTAGGGTTGGCTTGCATAATTTTGTTAGGGAGAGGGTAGCATATTATATAGTGTTGTGATACTTCTTTAATGAAGGCTTTTGCAATATCATCCTGTGTAATAGTGTAAGTATACTGATCTTGTGTTTTAATTTGTTCAGGATTAGTTAGAAGTAGTGGTTTAACAACAAAATAATTATTGGGAAGGAGATGAATCTATAGTATTGTCTAAGCTGGAAGATTACTTCAGTTAAGGGTGCTTGAGCTAGTATCAAATTATTAGGAAATTATCTTCTGACACTTGGATTTAACTCCTGGTATGTTGTAGGTAATGGCTGCTTAGGAAGAGGTAGCTAAAAGTATGATGGTGAGATTGATTCGCAGCTATAGTAGTCTGCTAGTTTCTGTCTATAAAATGATAAGTATTGGAGTGATTGTTGATTTTTATAGGAAAATATTGTTGTAGCTGAGATGGTAGGTCAGTCATATTTTCAGGTAAAGCAGGCAGTGTTTGAAAGTAGGCATCTGGTAGCTTGTCAAACTTAAAGAGTTTTCTCAAACAGCTGACAATTGCTGCTGTATGAGATCGCTGTTTAATTGGAAATGCAAAGGGGAAGTCCTTTGTAACCTCTGATGATATGAGATCAGGAAGGAAGTAGCTTATCTTGAAATGCATTAAGTACAGCATTCTTAATTTCCTTTGGGGTGTTATCATTGTTATTTGGAATTTGGAGAAATCCTTTTGCATAGTAAATTAGTTTAAATACTGTGAAGTGGCTGCTTGTAATAAAGTTGGTGTTGGCAAGGTGCTGTGTAATTAGCATTCTTTTAAGCATAGTATGAATAGTTCTACATGTCTTACAGTTGATAATTGTGAGCTGGTTATTGATTTTGTAATTGGCTAATGCTGTATTGTATAAATTTGTGTATTCTTTTTGATGTGCTGGCATAGTTTTAAGATTTCTAGAAAATGTAGTAAAGAATCTTGTATCTAGATGTTTAAACTTCATATATATTGCTGGCGGTAGTTCAAATTGTGTAGGTGTAGACCCGACTTTGTATTGCACAAATTGATATATCCCATTAGAAGTTTGAAGTAAGGTGGCTATAGTGTTATATGTCCAGTAATTTTGATCAAATGGCTGTATTGTACCTTGTACCATTTTAGTCGCAACTTGATGCACCCATACAGTACTATCAGATATCTCAAAGGTTGGTAAGTTAAGATTTTTGCGTGTAATTTGGCTGTAAGATAATTTAGCTGTTTCAGTAAAGTCTATAGTAGTAGCAGTATGTGTAGGTGATACTGTTGATGGTGATTGTGGCATCTGTATACTAGTATTAGTGTTAAGTGGTACAAGCCTAGGTCATTTTTTGATACTACGGATCTCAGTTGGGTGATTGCGTATCTGAACAGTTTGGTGAGTAGTGGTGTATCCAGGTATATTAAATTGTGCTGCTGACCATTTGTTTGTTTTGTGCGAGCTAGAGGCTGCAGCTGGTACACTGTTAGTAGTGTAGCCTCTGATAGAATGAGTACTGTTTTTGCCTTTGTTATTAGCTGTTGTTTTTGTAGTACTGGTAATATTGTTTTGGTTTGCATCCTCATCTGTATCGATCTTAGGAATCATATTGTATAGAATAAGTGGTAGTTCTTTAAAGTATTTTGGTGCATGGTATGCTTTTTGTGTTTGCTCATATGCTTTAATTTGTTATGTCCATGTTACAACTACGAGTAGCTTTAGGCAATTTGGTGTTAATGTTTACGGAGTTATGTTTAGAGCTTGTCAAATCAAATAAGATTGATCTGGTTGTTTCAATGTGCTTGCATATCCATTGTGCAGGAAATTTAACCATATTTGGTATACGTGCAGACTGAGAAAATTCTGCAGTAAAGAGAAATTTGTTAGCGAATTGTGAGATGTATAAGGTGATAATAAAGGTAAGTTTAAACCAGTCCGTGATACTAATGTTGATAAATTCTTTTATATATTCAGTTAATTTAATGTTAATGTTAATTTAATGTTAATATTAACATTAATGTTAATGTTACAATAGAAATCAATGAACATAACAACATACATATTAACATATTGATGTATCAACATATCTAAAGGCTGATAATTGGTATATAAATTAAAATTTATATTACATTACCAATTAAATATTATATAAATAATTCCTGGCACTCCAGTGAAAAAATTAGCCGAATAATTTTGGCCGATCTGGTTAATTTATTATTTCTGTATAATAATAATAAATTCAATAAAAATAATAAAAATTGGTAAGTATATATCAATTTTTATTAAATCAAGTGTTTCTATCTATTATCCGTTTATCTATTTATTCATCGGATATCCAAATCTGAATATCTGTTTTACTATTAATATTCAGATAATTATCTGATTACTCATCAAATTATTCAGATATCTGAGTAATTTGGATAATCCAGATAATCAAATACGGATAAATGGATGACAGTTTTATCTCAATTAGAACTCTAATTGAATCTATTGCTGAATAATAAATTAACCAGATTAGCAAAAATCATTTGGCTAATTTTTTTACAGATGTTTCAGAAATTATGAAAATAGCTATAACCGAATAATTATTTAGCTTATTTGATAAGTTATTAATTTCAGCATGATTAATATAATGTTTATTATTTATAGAGTTTAACATTGCTAACAAAATTATATAATCTTAACTATTACAAGGAAATAACTACCAGTATATAGTAATTTTTTTAATTTATATACAATATAGTATGTGATGATTAATTATACATAATTTTGTTGGTAATGCTAAGATATTCTGAAGCTATGAACTTACAGTATCCTTAGAAAGCTTAACACAATTACACAAAAATTTTGCAGTTACAGCTGTTTTTATAAATTCTGGGACATTTAACAAAAAATTTACTGACCAAAAATTTGCCAATTCGATAAATTTGGGATTTCGGCGATGTTATTACTAAATTAAAACTTATTGAATCAGTTAATATTTGGTCAGTCAATTTTTTGCTAGATGTCTTAGAATTTATGAAATAACTGTAATTAAATATTAATATTCTTAGGCCTGGTTGTAGTAAAATATAATTTATATTTTTTTTTGCTTTATATTAATAATAATAATGATATAATACAATATATTTATACATAATTATTAATAATGTATGTACTTAAAGATCAATGAACTCAGTGATAATTATATTATGTGAAATCACGCAATTACATTATTTGTTTACCAACTATATGATGTGATGACCACAAATATATCATTGGTAGAGTGTTCAGAATAATGTTCCAGCAATTATCAAATTATGTGTGTGATAAATTGTAAATTATGCAAATTATGTGAATCTAGGGATTAGGCTTAAAAAAAATTTCCATTGACTAATCAAATTTCAAGATTAGACATAAAAACTATCTTTTAAATATTATAGAAGATTTTTTTATAAAATAATATTTTAGAACCCTTACTAAATGGTGAGATCCTGTCCTTAATCCAAAGGCTCAAAATTTACTAGAAATATTTTATTACAAGTATGAATGTAGTTGGTATATGAGTACTGCCAAGAGAAAATGACTATCCATACTTTCAATTCTATTTTGTATTGGATACGATCCTTAATAAATTAAATAAATTATGTCAGATCAAAATATAATTGAAAGTTTGAAGGATTATTTTCTCTTGGTAGCACTCATATATAAAAAGGTAGAACAGTATAATCAATAACTTAGCTAAATTTGGAGCTTCTGATTTTTAAAAGTACTTCATTTAAACATAATTCGAGTTACTTGGTGCAAGTCAGGTTCACTTGAACCTAACACGGGTTCAGGTGAACCCAAATCAGGTCTACTTGAACCCAACCCAAGTTCAAGTGAACCTAAAATAGATTTACTTGAATCTAGTCTAGGTTCAAGTGAACCCAACCTGGGTTCAAGTAAACCAACCCAGTTTTATTTGAACCCAATTCAGGTTATCAGATTCAAATCAGGTTCACTTGAATCTAATACAGGTTCAATTGAGTCTACTTGAACCCAAACCCCAAACTTGTATTCAAGTGAACCTAAACTGGGTTTAATGAACTCAAGTTAGGTTTATTTGAATTTAACATTTAAAAAAATTGAGACTGCACACTTGGGGCAATGCTGGGTCTAAGAGCTAGTCTCTCTAATACTAAAGGATGATTGTCAGTCACAGACAAAATATTATTTTAGAACCTGAAAAGCAGGTTCAGATGCTATATAGGAACCTGCAAAGCAGGTTTCTATTTACATAATATACACTACGAAGTAGTGTATATTATTTATATGTTTTATTTAACATTAAATGTTAAATAATTAATATTAAATAAATAAAGTTAAATTAATAATTTTATTTATTTAATGTTAATCATTTAACATTAACGTTAAATAAATAACGTTAAATGAGTAACGTTTTATCATTATGTTAAAGTATATGATATATTGCATATTATATTTAATAAATTTAAAGTGCGATATGTCATATACATTTAAAAAACAATAAATAAAAAATAAGGCAAATGTAACATGTCATATGCGATCAACAATCATGTGACATGCATCACATGATGTGTATTACATAATATGCATTGAACCCAAGTCAGGTTCAAATGCACCTAATCTGGATTCATTTGAACCCAAGTAGAGTTCAAATAAACCCGATTTGGATCCTAATTCAGGTATAATTGAACCTAAGTCAGATTTAAGTGAACTCAAGTCTTATAAGATCATATGACTTGACCGATCAGCAAAATTGGTATAAAGGGTACCAATCATCAATGTGACAAATAAGCATTTACTATATAACAGATATAGTAATACTTAATCGTCACATCCAATTAATCACATCCTAATGAACCTGGATTGAATTCAAACAAATCTAACTTAGGTTCAAATAAATCTGGGTTAGATCCAACTAAACCCAGATTGAATCTAAGTGAACCCGGATTGGATCCAAATAAACCCAACTTAGGTTCAAATGAATCCAGTTTCATTTGATTCAGCTTGGGCTTACTTGGATCCAACCCTGTTCACTTGGATCCAACCTGGACTCACTTGGATCCAACCGAGATCACATAGATCCAACTCAGGTTGGATCCAAATGAATCTAAACAAATCCAAGTTGGATCCAACAAACCTGAGTTGGATTTAAATAAAGCCAACTTAGGTCCAAATAAACCCAACTTAGGTTCAAATAAAACTGGCTTGGATACATATGATTTTAGTTGAATCTAAGTAAACTCAAGTTGGATCTAAGTGAACCCAGGCTAGATCCAAATGAAACTGGGTTGGATCTAAATGAATTCAATTAAATCTGAGATGGATCTAACGAACCTAGTTTAGATCTAAATAAACCCAACTTAGGTTCAAATAAACCTGGGTTGGATCTATATGATCCCGGTTAGATCTAAGTAAACTCAGGTTAGATCCAAGTGAACCCAAGCTAGATCCAATTGAACCTAGAATGGATCCAAATAAGCCTAGGATGGATCCAAATGAATCCAAATCAGGTCTACTTAAATTCAACCAGTTTCAAATCAGGTTTACTTGAAACTAATACAGGTTCAAGTATATTCAAATTGACTTACTTGAATCCAAGTCAGGTTCAGATGAACCCAATCTGGGTTTGTTTGAACCTAATTCAGGTTACAGGTCAAAATCAGGTTCACTTAAATCCAACCCAGGTCTAAGTGAACCTGATCCGAGTTCAAATTAGGTTCACTTGAACCTAACACAGATCCAGATAAACTTAATTTGGGTCTACTTAAACCCAAACCCAGGTTTAAGCAAACCCAAAACAGGGTTCAAGTGAACCTAACCTGGGTTCATATGAACTCAAGTTAGGTTTATTTGAATTTAATATTTAAAAAAATTGTAACTACATACCCAGGGCAACGCCTGGGCCTGAGAGCTAGTATAGAAACTGAAAGTAGTAAACCTATAGGAAAAATTTATAAAATAGCTGCAACAGAAAGTGAATTTCTATCTGAATCTGATGATGAATCTGATGATAAATCTGATAATGATGAATCTGATAATAAACAAGAATCTCAGCAGAAAATAAAAAGAAAAAGAAAAGAAGTTATTGGTAGTTATAAAGAAAAAGAAAAAAAAAGAAATTGTTGAAGTTAAAGAAGCTAAAGAAATTGAAGAAATAGAAGAATCATTTGACTTACCGATTGATTATGAAATTAGTAATGAAGAAATAGAATTTCTAATTGGTTCTAATTATAAATATTCTGATGATGATAAAGGTTTAAAATCATTAAAACTTCAACAAAAAAAGAAAGGCAAAAGAAAACTTTACAATTAAAGAGTTTGCAGTATATAGATTTATGATTAGAGACTCAAATAGAACAAAAAGTACTTTACATCTTGCTGGAAGATTGTTTCAACAATATATATAAAATGAGAAACAAATAATTTTATGTTGGCAATATAAAAATCAAGCCAAGTTGAGAACTGAAACATATTATAGATTAAATGATATGATTTCTAATGAAGATGCAAATATAAATAAACTTGGTAAACAAATAATATTGCCATCAAGTTTTACAGGATCTACAAGATATTTTCAGCAATTATATCAAGATGCAATGGCAATTGTTAGAGAATTTGGAAAACCTAATTTATTTATAACAGTAATACTAAATCCAACTTTGCCTAAAATTACAAATGAACTTTTACCAAATTAAAAATCTTCTAATAGACCAAATTTAATTGCAAGAGTTTTTAAATTAAAATTAAATGCAATAACTGATGATTTATTTAATAAAGGAGTTCTTGGAAAAGTTATTGCGCATATACATGTAATTGAGTTTCAAAAAAGAGAGTTAATATATGCATATATATTAATAATAATGGCACCTGAAGATAAACCACAAACTCCTGAAAACTTTGATCAAATAGTATCTGCTGAGATTCCAGATAAGGATAAACAACCAAAATTATATAAAAGAATATTACAAGTGAATTGTAGCCTTCTTAATATAGTACAAGTAACAAAGCACACAACTACAGGGATCCTCTATGATATATAATGGTGTGGAAGTAGAATGTAACTTCACTAAAAGCAGTTCGAGAAAAGAATATAATTAAAAAAAGATATATTTTATAAAACTTTAATTACAAAAGAAATTCTATAACTAAAGAGATATCTGAATCTAATTCGAACTATCTGGCAAGAAGGAAAAAAGCTAAGATTTATATATCTTTTAAAATAATAAGAAACAATAGAAAAGGTAGAAAAAGTAGAAAAGGTAGAAAAGGTAAAAACAGTAGAAAAGGTAGAAAAGATAGAAAAGGTAAGAAATGTAGAAAAGGTAAAAAAGGTAAAAAAGGTAAGAAGGGTAAAAAGGTAAGAAAGGTAGAAAAGGTAACTGTTTTATTGCTAATTCTGCTAATCTACTAATTTGCTTATCAATTAGCTAATTTGCTTATCAATTTAACTAATTTGTTAATTTGTTAATTAATTTATTAATCCATCAATTATTTGTTAATCTTTTCCTACTTAATATAGTAATATAAAATAATAGAATTGCAATATAAAATAATAGAATAACAATATAAAATAATAGAATAACAATATAAAATAATAAAGTAATAATATAAAATAATAAAATAATAATATAAAATAATAAAGTAATAATATAAAATAATAATATAACAATAATAATAATAATAATAATAACACAACTCTTTTTGAGGATCCTCTGGTTAACAACAACAAAAACCAAACTACAGTAAAACGTATAGAAAAGCAATGAAGCAGATACTAAAACTTGGTTCTATAAATAGAAGCAGCTTGTTGTTGATAAAGTTTAAGCATCTAGGCATGAAATACTGAGGAGAGGCGCCAAAAAAACGGACGGTTTTTTTTGGGGTCAAGTTTTCTTTCTGGCAGACTGCCCAAAGTATTCGGCATTCAAACCAAAAGGTTTATTCTGAGAACAAGTCTATAGAAGTAGCCAATGTGCACTCCTAAGTGATAGAAATGGAAAAGCTGAACTATACAACTATAAAACTTACAAGAAGAACCTCACATACTCTCATTGTCTCACTACTTTTTTTCAAGAAAATTTTTATAAAAAGTAGGCATTTTAGCTTACCCCCTTCAAATAATCGACATCACATGTATCAAACAAGTCAGTATCATTTATCTCCCAAATTAGAACATGACAACAAATACATATATATATGTGCCTCGAATGCTATGAATATCTGTACAAATAATGCTCCAAGACTCGGTCCTGACCTCTCTACTTTAAGCCGGTCGATGAAGTTTTTCCTATTAGATTTTTACTATCACATACTAGTTTAGAAAATAGAAGTAAAGACTAATTTGTCTAGTCAGTATATAATTTTTTCAAGCCACCCACAGGATTATAACTGTGAAATTAAGATTAGCAAATTTTCTGTTTTGTTTTGTTTTTTTTTGATATTCCCTTACTCTTTTTTTTTCATATTTTGTATTTTTTTACCATAGTTCTCTATACCTCTGTATTTTTTTTTAGTTTGTTTGTTTTATTTTCTGATTTTATTTCTTAATGAGCGGGTAGCCACCAGTTGATAAACAACGAAAAAAAGTCCTTAGTGAGTTAAAGACCCTGAAGGAGGCAAGAGCTACTGAGGCAGGTCACGCCTGGTATATAAAATCACGTGGTCAAGTTCTTCATTTGGTTAGATCTACTTTAGTTAGAGATAAATTATTTGTAATTTTGAATAACTTGATCCCAAATAAACAAGAGCAGGATAGCCGAATTAGAAATAATAATAATAATAATAATAATAATAAAACTAATAGCAAAACTAATGATAAAGCTCATTCTATATCATTTCTGTCCTTTTTAAAAATGAACTCTGTGAATTCTAACTTTTAGAAGTGATGAAAAATTTTCTTCACTTAGCTCTTCCAAATTACTAAAAGTAATAGTAGTAGTGAAGTAAAGACAAGATAGTCCACAAGCTTGGAGAAGTTGATAAATTTGCTCTGCGCATTTCTATGCTTTAGCAGCACATCGAGGTTCCAAAACTTTTCTAAGTTTATCTCGAATCTTCTGTGTTTTTTTCTTATTATTATCAGCTTCTTTCTTTAGCTGTTCTAAATAATAAGAAGTCTCTAAGATTTGAATTTGATAGCTATATGATTTCTCACAGCTTTCTTCTTTTAATCAATTGCTAATTTTTTTAAGTTTCCCCTTAAAGATTATTCCTGTTAGAGGTTTTTGTCGAGTAAAGACTTTATCTTTTTCTTTTATTAAATCTTTAATAAGTTGAAAGAGTGTATTGTTTTCTGTATTTTGGGTCACCACAATATCTATATTAGTTTGTGAAGGAAATAGAATTGATTCTTCTTTGATAGATTCAGTGAAAACAATGAAATTACCAAAATTTATATTTGGTAAATAATTATCTAATACATCAGCACTATCTAAGTGTAGTGTGGGTATATCTGGTCCTGTTTCTGGTGGAAATTGTAATGATGTAATAATATTAGTTTTATTATGCAACATAATTAGTTACTAGTTATTGTCGCAGATTAAAATAAAATCTGATCAAAATGAAAATGGAGACCTCTCATGCCCACTCTTAGAGTCTATAAAACCTACTATACTCATTTATTAATAAGCCTAACCCTAAACTCTACCCCTAATGCTAAAAAGAACCCCAAAAAATGGCTTCCAAAAATTTTAAATTTTCTTTAAAAAACAGAAAAATTTCATTTTGATCAGATTTCGTTTTAATCTGTGACAGTTATTGTTAAGCTATTGTTAGCAGCAAGAGGGTCCTAGTTTCATAGTACAAGGAAATTGTTTAAAGCATTTATGGTCTGGGGCTATAATTGTTACGGAATAGAGATTTTCATTTTTAAGAGGTTGAGTGAAAAACTACTAAATTAGAAAATAAAAATTTGGGTAGGAGGTGTTTCTATTTATAATTTTTGTAGTAATACAAACTAAATTAAGGATTTTTGAAATGTTTGCTTGTATATCTAAAGTGGAGTGTCTTTGTCTGCTATAATTGTTAGACAAGTATTTGTTTGACCATGTGCTATAGATCTTCAATTCTAAAAATAAAATTTTCTACAATGTTCTATAAATTAAAAATTCTTTGTCTGTGTTCGTCTCTTTAAAAAGTAAGATCACTGAACTTCAAGTACTAATTTTTCTAAAATTAGCTTTTGTTTATTTTAATTGTCTATAGATTTCTTGTTTTAGCAATCACATTGTCAGTTATGATTGTTTTCTGCATATATTATATGATCTTTTTATTATTACTAGTAATGTTTTTCTATTATTTATTCCTTAACTTTTGGCATTTATTGTATCTAAAAATCTTTTTACACAGCTTTCAGGTCCTTATCTTCTTTTTCTTTTCCCTTTTTCTTGTTCTAAACTTTTTCTAATATTTTCGTCTTTTCTTCTTGTAGTTTTTATCGAAAAACTTTGTTTTTTGCTTTGTCTGTTTCTTTTCGTTTATCTTGCTATCATTCAAAGGTATGTATACTTGTTCTGGCTGTGCACTAAGTTTTGTCTAATTTAGGCATATGGAGCTTGACCAGTCTTCTATTTTGGTGCCTAATATAGTTGGCCCAAATAGATATTTTCTCCTTTGTCTTTTTCTTTTTTCATTTTGATACCCATAGTCTCTTATGTAGGTAGAATAAGAACTTATCTCTATTAGTATTGCAAGTAATAGATCTTGCTTGTAATATTCTTGGAATAAGAGTTTTTCTAATTGTTTCTTTTATTCTTTTCCAAGTTCTATGTTTAGAAATAAATTGTTTCTAATTAAGTTTTGCTTTACAGATGCCTCACTCTGGTAAGGGTAGTTCAGTTTTAAATCATTTATCAGTGCTTCATAATTAAGTTATAAGTTTGAAGGCAGAAGCAACTGAAAGAAATCATTCAGTTCTAGAAGCAGCAAGAGAAGGATTTATATAGAAAACTCAACTCTAAAACATTACTAAAGAGAGAAATAGGCTATGTGTTGGGTAGACAACTTGGAGGATGAGGTGCAAAAATTAAAATGGATAGTACAGGAAAATAGTAATAGTAATAGAAATTATGCCTGTAATATTTTGTAAATAAAATAAAATAAAACTTTTAAATCAAGTTGTAATAAAATTGTAATAATAAAACTTGTAAAAATAAATAAATAAATAAATAAATTAATGAATAAATTAATTAATAAATAAGTTAATAAATAAATAAGGCAAAAATAAATTGGCAACCTGTCGCACAGCAACCCCTATATAATCGACCAATTATTTTTTAGATTGGCAATCATATAAGTAGATCATAGATCATATTTTGTTTTTATTTTTTTTGCCTTTGACTCTTTGCTTGCTTTCTGCTTTGCTTTTTGCTTAGTTTTTTGCTTTGCTTTTCACTTTGCTTCTTGTTTTGCTTTTTGCTTTGCTTGTTGTCTTGCTTTTTGCTTTGTTGCTTTTTGCTTTGCTCGTTGTCTTGCTTTTCACTTTGTTTTATGCTTTGCTTTTTGCTTTGCCTTTTGCTTTGTTTTCATTTCGCTTTTTGCTTCGCTTTCTCTTGAACAGGTTTGTATTTTTTTTTTTTTTTTTTAGTTTCTTTTTCTTTATTTTGAAACTAATAATTTTTCTCCACTTCTCAGAAAAATCTAAAATGACACTATTTTAATATATATAAATAACAAATACTAAAACTCATTTCTTAAAATCCAAGTATTATCTCCTACCAAACAAATTCAAAATATACATTCCTCACAAATTACTATTCCCCTACTAGCATATATGGATGATACTGTATAGCACTGTGAAAATAAAGACTGCTTACAACAACTACTTAAAGATGTTGAACAATTTTACAAACTTAACAACATCCAAGTCAACCCAACAAATCTGACCTTTTACACATTAAACCTTACTACAAAAAAACATCAAATCAAGAATCACAATCAGAAATTATCTTTAATGATGAACCTATAAAACCAAGAAAACCAACTGACTCTATAAGATAACTTGGCATCTATTTTGATGGTACAGGTTCTACCCAACCCACAATTGATAAAATTCTAAACAAAACAAGCAATTTTATTAAACTCATACAATACAAAAAACTCTTACCTA